>VYZX01006529.1:127867-182634 GCA_013401335.1 Brachypteracias leptosomus
GGCCCAGGGACACCCCAGCCTACTTCAGCCCCACGCTTTGAGGGGGGGGGGGGTCTGGTCCTTCTGAGCCCTGCCAGCCCATCAATGGGATGTTTGTGACAAGTTCCCTCAACTGACCCTGCTGGTTACTTTTAACCCTCTCTTTGCTGCCAGCCGGAGCACGAAACAACTCCCAGGCACAAGCAGGAGGTATTCTCTCTCTGGAGTATCTTAGTCCTCATCGGTGCATCATATTGTCCATCCTTTCCAAAGCAACACTGTGTGTCACCCTGTTTACTGGAATAGAAGATGCGCTGGGGCGGGGGGTGGATGCTAGAGCAGCCCGACGAGCAGGCAGCTGGGGATCAGCCCCAGCGCCCACCTGGCATCTTCTATCCCACTAAGTAAGGTGGTCCTACCTGTGTGTGTGAGCAAGAGCCCTCCCAAGGAGCAACAGCTGGGCCCCTGCACTGAGTCCTTGGCCCGTTGGGGAGACCTGGCTTCTGCTCGTGTTCCTGCTTCTGCCATGTCCTCGCCTCGTGTCTCCGCCCAGCCCTGCAGCCCTGGCTGGTCCCATCGCTCCCACTGGCACCCCGACCCATGCTCTGCTGCTCCCTGACCCAAATGGCCTCCGTCAGCCACCCTGCTCCCCGCAGCCCCCTGACCCCGCAGCATAGAGCTGGAGCTCCTCACAGTGCTGCCGTCCCACCAGGCCAGGGCACAGGGTGTCTGAGCTGCCTCCAGCGCCCACTCTGCTGCCCATAGCACAGGCACTGGCACCCACCCCATGCCAGGGGCAGCCGTCTGCGTCCGTCCTGCCTGCAGTGGACCGATGTAGGGAGGAGGGAGCTGTGCCCTCCCCTGCACAGACCCCCGTATCCGCGATGGCCCCCATCAGGAAGCATTCATCCCAGCCTAAACCCCATGGCTGCTCCCTGGGGGTTTCCCCTCTACTCACAGCAGGGTGTAGACACTCGCTGGAGCAGCCATCGAGGGCAGACACTGCTGGAGGATGGGGTTTGCTGTCTGGCACCACCAGCCCTCACCGTCCCACTCGACTCTGCAGGACAGACCCCACCGTGGCACTGGGCAACAGTCCTGGTCCCTCCCCAGCCCCCCTCATTGCTTCCCCCGCTGCATGTGCATGTGCTGCTCCCCCCACGCGCCCCGAGCCCAGAGGTGGGCAAACCACGAAGCGCTTCTCCACCGCTCAGACACGCGGGTCCACGGGGGGAGTTTGGTCATGAGCTGCACTGAGCTTCCAGCGCCTGGGAAATTTGGACGGGTTCTTAATGGGACTCTCTTTCTTGGGTCTCTGGGCTGTTGCTGAGGAGAAATACTGGAGAGGTATTTTAGGTGACTCCTGTCGAACCTCAAAAGAGGTTTGAGTTTGAAGCAAAAGCCAGGGTTTTCTCATGCTGGTTCCTGCTCTAAGCCAGTTTGCCCACCTCTATGGCAGAACGAGGGGAGCCACCCTGGTGCCTGTCCCACCACAAAATTATGCTGTTAACACCTAATCCCCACCTTGCAGTTGAGCGCTCTGGGCTGTCCTCTCTCCACAGCGGGGCAGACCCCATGCCAGGCTGCCATTGAGCCCAGGCTGGTCCATGGTGATCCAGACTTGGATCCATGCTGGACATCTCTGACCAGCCCTTGACCTCCTACCCTTTGTCGGAAGTCTGCTTTGAAGGAGCTCTGTTGGAAATGCCAATTCCCTGCCCTGCTGGGACAGAGGCTCGGGCTCCCTTTGTGCCTGACATGAGAGCAGCAGAGGAGGCTGCTCTCTCCAACAGGGCCCGATCCCTCGCTGATCCCAAGGGAGAGCCCACTCTCTTCCTCAAGGTAGCTTAGCTTGTCCCAGCAGGTTGTGCTGGAGATGCTGAAGCAACATGCTGTGCCCTCAGAGTGAAACCTGCCACATGCACTCAGCCACATGCTGCCTTTTGGCTGCTCCCTGCCATGGTCTTGGTGAGAACTGCAGACCAGGGTGCTCTGACACACCATTCATTTGGTTCTGGAGACCCTAAATTCAAGCCCAGTGTGAAGCAAACCCTGCTCCTCCTTTTTGCCTTGGCTGGCGCTTTAATCATGATTATCTTCCTCTCTCCTTCCCCAAGTTTTTAGACAAGCCAGAAGATGTTTTGCTGAAGCATCAGGCCAGCATCAATGAGCTGAAACGGACCCTGAAGGAGCCCAACAGCAAGCTGGTTCACAGGGACCGGGACAGGAGGTTGCCTTCCTCACCAGCCTCTTCCTCGCCCAAGCATGAGGATGAAACACCAAAGGGAACCCCAGAAAAGGCCAATGAGGTTTGTTCTGCTGCTTCTCTTCTGGAGGGGATCAGGTTGTTCACGGGAAGGTGTTCCTCAGCTGTTGGGCTCTGTGTCTCTGCCTCCTGTGCTACCTTGGGGGAGCATGGTGGAAATTACCTGGTGGGGACACGGGGCGTGGGGAGGGGGCGTTTGTCAGGCCATTGTCTCTAAGGTTTGTAACAAGCTAACCATTGTCACACTGCTGGCAGTGATCTCCCCACTGTGCCCAGGCACTGCTTGGGATTGAACTTCTCATCCTTCTCTGGAGAGCTGTGTTTTGGGGTACCTGAAAGTTGGACTGTGGCTTTATTGGCCCATGAGAGGGAGCTTTCCTCAGCCCTTGTAGCAGTAGGGCTGCTGCATTGCCATGCCCAGTGGGATGTCCTCAGCAGAGGTGACCCATGGTGCTCTCACCAGCCAGGAGCTGGGTGGGGTGAGCAGTGCCTCACTGGCACTCTGCACGCTCGCCCTCCCCTCCTGGCGTTTTACTGCTGCCTTTGTGGTTGGACCGTGAGTGTGGAAAGAAGGAGCCTGGGGAGCTGGAACTGGGGGTCCCAGGACATGCAGAGCCTGTGGTGCTGTGAGGAGCACAGATGTGGCACAGCTGGGTGCTCTGTGGCACTGGGTTCCTGGCTGGCTCGATGCAAAGCAGCATGGGGTGAGGGCATCCCCGCTGCCAGCCTGGATGCCCCCTCTCTGCCAGGGACCCTCCCTCTTGCTGTCCCCTCCGTGGTGTTCTCTTGCCCATGGGTGTTCTGGGGCCGGTCCTGTGCCTGCACCGGTGGCTCTGGGTGGGGTGATCATGGCACACGGTGCCCGCTTTGCCCGGGCTCCCTCCTGGGACCATCTGGCAGAGCAGGTGAGGACGTGGGGCTGGGCTGTGAGGATTTGTGGGGGGCTGAGCCAGGGGCTCTCTGTGGAGTTCCTGACGTGCCTGTGCAACTGCTGGTCCCCGGCTCAGACCGGAGACCAGGAGATGTGGGTCTGCTCACAGCCCCTCTTCAGGCACTTCACCCCACATCTCTTTTACAAGCCAAAAAAAGTGCAGAGATGTAAATGGAGCATCTAGAGCTGGCATAGCTGTGACCTCTGTTCATCCACCCACCCACCTGCCCCACTATGTGTTCCTTCATCCCTTCTCATGTGCGCTCTCTCTCTCTCTCTCTTTCTCTCTCTCTCTCTCTTTCTTTCTCTCTCTGTGTCCCTGTGGGTGCTGGGATTTCCATGCTGGCACAGACGATGGAAGAGGACACCTTAGACGATTTTGCATCCGAGCACGGAGCTTCCCTAAGCATGGAGTCTTTCACGCAGAAAAGCCTTGTCTGCTCTCCTGAGGTTGTCACCATCCCGCTTCTCTCCCTATCCCTCACTCTCACAATTTGCCCCTCCTGGGGCTCTCCAGCCTGCCGAGGTGGTTCCTGCCCTCAGAGCAGTGCTTGAGCCGTTTGCTCGCCCCTGGATGGGTCCCCTCTTCAGCAGCATCCCTCACCAGGACAGGGCTGGTGGTGAAATCTGCTCCCTTGATTGTTTCTTCTGGGCTGTGAGACAGGGTCCTAAGAGAGACCTTCTAGTGGAGCTGTGCACCCCCAGGGCTCGCTGTGCTCTGGGTGAGGGGGCCGTGCTGGAGGCCAGCGTGGGGGTCCCGAGGCAGTGCTGACTATGGCACAGGCACTCCAGATGTCTGCTCCAGCTGCCGGCAGGCAGCTACAACCTGTCTTTAGCCAGCCCTTCTGCTTTACTTTCGCTTTGGTCACAGTTACGGTTCCCCGGGCCCAGGCACTCTGAGATAGGGCATCTCTGGAGGCATCAGAAATGTTGGACTGTGCAAAGCAGGGTCATGCTGCCTTTGATGGCCTCGTGCAGTGCCCACGGGTGAGGAATGTGGACTCTCGCATGGAGGGTTTATCTCATGTGATGGTGGTTGTTTCCTAGGACAGCCAGGAGAAGATATCACTAGGCAGAAGAAAACTGGTCTTTGAGACGTGGTTCTGGTGTGGTTGGACCCCCCCACCCCCATGCCCAGTGCAGTGACCAGCAGTGCTGGGGTGCAGGTCCTGCCTGTGTGCCCCAGGGAAGACAGAGGAGCAGGAGCAGCATCGGACGGGGGGGGCAGAGGAGGCAGGGGTGGGGCTGGTTCCAGTCCCTGTCCCTGTCATCTCCCCTAGTGCAGGAGTCACCAGTGTTGGCAGCACAGCTGGAGCCTGAACCTGGGCTGTCTGGAGCAGATGTCCCCAGGAGGCAGTATGGGTGTGAGGGCTTGGGCACAGCCTTGGGCTTCAACAAGGATACAGGCACCTTCAATGAGGCCTGGGATCTGCAGCAGCATCTCCTGGTCCACTCTGGGACCATCTATGTGCCAGTGTTTAAGAGCTGGTGGACAAAAACAGCAGAAGTGGGGTGTGTACACATCTCTTGATTCAGAGAGTCTTCCCCTCTGACCTCTGGAGACCCTTGGGGTGCCAGGGCTGTGCTGGGGTGCAGGTGCTGAGGTGGCCTCAACAGTGATTTCTCTCCACGTGATAGTGGCTGAGACTTAGAAGTTGCTATGTGGGCATCGTCCTTTCCTGGCCTGTGGTCACCATGAGGAATTTGTGGCCCCAAGAGGGTGATGACATGAGGACAGCACATCTGCAGAACTTGGAGCTCTCATCATGCTCATACAGAAGGTCCCTCGGTGCCCATGGGTTTCAGACTTGCTGAGGTTGGGTTGTCTGTGCTGCCCAGCTATATGTGTCCCCAGCCTCCCCTCCATCCCTCAGTCCTCACTCCCACTAGAGGACCAGAATGCTGGGCTGGAAGGTGCTGGGAGTCTCTTCGGCTTTGGGTGACAGCTCCTGCTGTCATACACTCTGTCCTGCCAGCCTGCTGACCTCCAAAGCTCCAGGAGTTCATTTCTTTCCTGGAGGACATACCCAAGTATCCAGATATTTGCTCCAAGCATCCTCAAGAGTCCTTAAGCTCTGGAGACACAAAGGCTGCCATGAGCTGTGGAACCAGAGCTGTGGCTGGAGCTGGTGTTGACCTCTCCAGAGCAGAGTTCAGATCACACCACAGAGTAGTTGGCTGTTCCCCTGTAGCAGGCTGTGCTCATACCAACCAAGTTTGAAGAGAAGGAAGCTGGTTTGGAAATAAATCTGGAGCTTTTTGGTTTTCCTTACTGGTTTAGAGGCACTGCCATGGATGACCACATTGTTCCAGGCTTCAGAAGACTTGTCTTAAGGCCTTTTGATCTACAACATATATCTTGAGCCTTAACTCAGAGGAGGAGCCTGAAGAAACTCATCATCTTTGTCCGGGGAAGGTCTCCTCCAAAGGACTGTGGTTTGCGGCCACAAAAGGGGGACAAGAGGGCTTCACCGAAGAGATTTGTACATGTGCTCACTACTTGTCCATCCTTGCCTTGGCTGCAGGAAGGGTTCAGCCGCAAAACTGTGGTGCAGGAGCAGAAGAGAAGCTGCTGTACCCTCAAGAAAGTGACAGTCTCCTGATTGAATCCCCCACAAGCATCGCTACTGAATGGGAAGGCTGGTGTTGAGGGAATGCCAGAGACCAACCTGGGCTTCTCGGCAGGCCCATAACAGCCACCAAATTAGTGATAATGTTGCTTTCATGGGTCAAACCCAACCGAGGAAGACTGAGGTGCATCCTGGTGCTGCTGGCAGTCCCTGACTGCCTCTGCTGCCATTTCCATGGACTCAGAAGAAATAAAACCTGCATTGGAGGCAGGTGTGGAGGAATGGACCAGGAGAGCAGGTGGTGCTTGGGGACACCCAGGAGAGGGATACCTGAGAGGCTTGTGCGAGCGATGCTGTAGGGAGCTGGCATGGGACAGGTCTCCTGCAGACCTGGCTCACGGGGGGGTTCCAGAGGAGCCAGGCTTTGCCAGAGCCTGGGGCAGGGACAGGCATGAGGCCTGCTGTGTGCCAGGGTGCTGCCAAGGCACGGGGCACTGCTGGGCTTGCTTTGGCACCTGGCAAAGAAGGCAGGAGCTGGGAGGAGGCATTTTTCTGCCAGGGGCTTTCACCAGTTTCTGATTCTCCTCCTTGTGGAAGCTCTTCCACTAGTAATTGGTTTTCCTTCTTTCTCTCTCTCAAATCTCATCTTCTTTTCCCTTCCTTCTCACTCTGCTCCCCTCTGCCCCCTGTTTCCCCTTATTCAACAGCAGTTACGAGGTTTCCAGTTCTAGTGCAGCTGCTCCAAACACTCCCCCTGACACCCCAGCCTGGGGCACAGCTCACGTTCTCATGGTTTATTTGTCCTAGCTGGAGTAGGGAGTGGTCAGCCAGCCCCACTGCCCACGGGGGCTGGAGCACGTCCTGGTGCCACTGAGGCCAGTCCTGCCCAGCCTGCAGAGGTGACGCTCTCTCTGCCCACGGGCTGGTGCCCAGGTGGTGTCCTGGGCAGAGCCAGCCCCGTGGTGATCTCTGCAGGACCGTGCCCAGGGCATGGCTCTTCACGCCTGCGCTGCCTGCAGTAGGATGGCTGGGGAGGCTGCTGGGCTTCCTCATCAGTGCAAGTGTTTTCCTCCTGCTGTCTTCTCATGGATTGTTTTCTACCTTCTGCTCCAGAAGTGGTTGAATTTTAGCAGGGCTTTGTTCCTGGCACTTGTGAAGTCTTTAGCTGTCTTACAGGACGCACGTGAAAGTACAGAGTGTACATAATGACAGTAATCTGGTGTCCTCCCCTGGGCAGCAGCACAGATACCCCATGAGGGATCTCACATGGCCATTGTGTCCTTGCTGCAGGATGCTCCACAACCTTTGCTTCGTCCTTGCTGCAGTACCTGTAGCTGTCTCAGCTGCCAAGCCCATGGTCTTTTACATTTCACAAGTAACCTTTTGTAGGCTACATTTTCTGAACTGATTTCATTCCTAGAAACCTCTGCTAAATAATTGCTGCTGCTGAGATTTCCCTGGAGAGCTGGAAAGGAAGGATGGACTTTGGAAGGGATCTGAGCTGCAGCATCTGACAGGGAGGGGAATTGGCCTTTCTGATGCCTAAAGACGATTTCTTTCCTTGCTCATGCTCCTAGCAGTCTAACACAGGCTTAGGGCACGTGGGTGAGGCTGAGAATGAAGTTACTCAGAACACAGACCGTTGCTTGCACTGAAATCTCACCCTTTGCTCATGGAGGCTGATAGAGCCAGCTGGAGACAGGAGTCAGATGGAGAATCCCAGTTGGGTTTAACCAGTTGCGTTCCCCTGCCTCATGAGAGATGCTCAAAAGCTGTTCCTGTGTTTGCTGGGAGCCTTGCTCCCACCTCTGTACCTCCAGCAAAGCTGCAGGTATTGCAGGTATGTCAGTGAGCCACCGCCCAGAGCAAAGCGTGGTCCCTGGAGAGGATAGAGGGGCTCCGTGCCCATCATGGTATCAGGCCCCTTAGTTTTGGTTGCTTCCCTCCCTCAGTGAGTAGACGGGCTCTTTGTATAGACCCTGCCCCAGCTCTTGCATGAATAACATCACCCTGTAGCCAGCCCTGTCCAAGGCAGAGCAGCTTTTTGTTGCTCATGACTGCAGTCATCAGCAGTTAGGTGAAGTATGTTTGATGCTAACTCTTCTTGCTCCAATTGCAATGCAGGGCTCGGAGCATTGGGTATTTATAGAGAGAGAATCTCCTAGGCTGGAAACGATAGCTCTAAAGAAAGCTCTGGGAGTCAAGAAAGAAGAAGCACGTGCAGGTACCACAGAGGTGAAACTGAGTGCAAGTGTGTCGAGCGTGGAGATGGCAGTAGGGAAAGCCAAGGAAGTGGCAGGCCAGGAAGAGCCAGCCCTGGATACCCGGACCAGAGCCAAAATGATCGCTAGTCCAGAGGATTTTGAGTCTGTCTGGGAGGATGAGATCTATGAGAAAGAAACCAGGGGGGAGCCCAGCCAGGAGGCAGAGGACCTGACAGCTGAGAGTGCAGAAGAGGAGCCCCAAGAGCAGGCCAAAGAAGCAACCACCAGTGAGCCAGGTCTGCCCAAGCCATGTCAGCAGCCTAAAGAGAGGCAAAGGGCCAAGATTTTGGGGCCAGAGCCTCCCCAGGGAGAAAATGAGATGGTCTCCAAGGAGCGTGCTTCTGCAGCCTCCAGGAAGCAGGAGGCCAGAATGCCAGCCACAGCCACAGCCACAGAGCTTGTTAAAATTAAAGTGAAGGCTAGTGATGACAGCTCAGAGACTTCTGCCACCCAGAGGATCATCTACTTAGGAGATCTAGAGGGAGAGGAGAAGGTCAGTAAAACGCATCTGCTCTTGGAGACCAGTGGACAGCTTGGCTTAGAGGAGAGACCAGAATCCACTGTGAACATATCTGGAGAGGGATCTGGGCATGCAGCACTTGCAGCAGAAGGGTTCCAACCCCCTTCCTCAGCAAGTCAGCAACACAGAGCAGTGTCTGGAAAACCTGCTGAAGCACTGGAGCAGCCCGGGACAGGCTGTGATGGGACCAGCCTGGTGGGACATCCCACTTCGGGGTGGGAGGAAGGGCTGCCCTTACAGCAAGAGAAAGCATCTGCTGGGCTGACAGGCTGCAAAGCACCCGAGGAAGGTGAAGCCCTACCATGTTCACTAGAGGTGGGACTAGAGGAGATGGATCTGCAAAGCTCAGTGGGAGGCTTGAAGCCATGTGGCCTGGCAAGGGATGACCACAGGGCTGAGGAGCACAGAGGGAGCCCAGTACAGAGCCCAGACACCTGCATGGCAGTGGAGGGGCTCTCAGGAAGGATTGGAGCGGACAGCAACAAGGAGGAAAGTGCCAGAATGGTTCTTCAGATGGAAGAGATAGAGACCAAGTCACCTCCATCAGCTGTGCCTCGGCAGGGTCACCCTCCCACCACCGTGGGGCCGGAGGGGTATAAACTCGGCACTCCTTCCTCTGCACCTTCTCCCCAGCAGTCCAGCCCTGGCCCTGCACAGACGGCTCCAGGCACTGAGCCTGAGGGCAGAGACCTGTCCCAGGGCACTAGCCCTGCAAGAGCTGTGGCCATACCCAAGGGTGTGAGCCCCTCAGCAGAGATGGCAGGCGAGGAGGCAAGCCCTGTAGCAGGCGAAGGAGCACCCAAGGATGTGAGCCCTGTAGTACAGGCGGCAATACCCACGAGCACCAATCCTGAATCTGAAGAACAACCCCAAAACATGGGCTTTGCTACATGGAAACCACACCAAGGTGCAAGTCCTATTGCAGGAAGTCCACCCCAAAACACAGATGCTGCAGCAGAGCTGATCCAGGTCAGAAGCCCAGCCACAGGAGAGGTAGCCCAGCGCAGAGACTCTATCACAGCAAGAGCAACCCAGAACAGAGTTCCTACCACAGAAGAAACACTCCAGGAGGAGAAGCCCATGATGAGAGAGCTCTCCCAGGACATAGGGCCCACATCAGGGAAGCTGAGCAAAGATGAAGGCTGTGGGATGGGAGAATTGTCCCATGACAAAAGCGCTTGCATGGAAGAGCTGCCTCCCAAGGCAGAAGAACCGGAACAACAGACTGAGGCCATAGTAAGAGACCTACCCCAAGAGGGTCCCATGGCTGAAGGGCTGCTCCACACTGCAGATCCCAAAGGACAAGAGCCACCCTGGGACTTGGAGTTTAATGTGAGGCAAGATCTGCAGAGCAGGAGCTCTGCAGTGGGAGAAACCACCAGGGACAGTGACCTTGCTCTGGAGCAGCCACTGCAGGGTAAGATTCCTCTCAAAGAAGCTGCTGATGTCCCACACTCCCCCTCCCCTCTAGCAGGATTGTCTCAAGGAAACGTGACGTACCGGCTCGCAAGCTTGATCTATGAAGGTGGGGGAGAGTTGGAAGCAAGTAGTGGGACACATCAAATAGAGTCGGAGTCGTGGGTGTGCATGGCTGGGGGGACAGGAGACGTGTCCCAGGAGCGTGGAGATGTCACTGTGGCCCCAGGCAGCTGGCAGGACAGTGAGACCCACAGGAAAACCTCCGTGGCCTCTAAGATTAAGATGTTTGAGCAAAGCGAAGTGGAGCGAAGGGCAGCCCAGGAGGGACAAGAGTATGTGCCTGGAGCTGAGCCATCCACAAAAGCAAAGGGGAAGACGGGTCTGGAGCAGGACATGCTGCTGAAGACAGCCCTTGCCTCACCACCAGCAGCACCGGTCACGCCAAAGGGACCCACATCAAGTGTGGGCTCCTTGGCCCTTGGGCAAGGGGCTGGTGCGGGAGACACCTCTCAGCCTCTCTCTCTGAAGGAAGATGTTTCTGTTGACCTGGAGCACGAAAGAGAAGACAGTGCTGACCTGGCCTCCCCCGACTCTGGCTGCGAGCTCACACTGGCAGAAGCCGTGGTAACTCTTCCAATGAACTGTCCGGATGGAAAGTTCATGCGCATGTTGTGTGCTCTATGATCATGTTGAGTGGCTCCTCACACATCCATTGACTGACAGCAGTCGCTTTGCATCCCCTGTCCTTTTATGTATGTGTGTGTGGTCAGGCTTATTTGCTGAATGCACACCCACTGGCCAGTTGGTTCATCAGCTTCTGTTTTGTGACCCCTCCCAACATGTTGGCTCCCTGGAGAATGCCGCTCGCTAAACCCAAGAGTGGGCACCCAAGCTTCATGTCCAGGAGCAAGAAAAGGAGACGGGGGGTGGCTGAAGGAGCTGTGACTCTCACGGGCACACACAACCCCCAGCAGCAGCGTGCCCACGCTTCCAGCTTCACCCTTGCATTTCTTACCTTGATATCCTTCTTGCTTAGCTCGCCGGCCTCACCCTCCCCCGCCCCCATCTTCGGCAAGCTGGTGGCTGGGTGATGAAATAGCTTCCTTCGCTCTCGTAAGCCTTAGATCAGCTCCTGTAGAGTTCATTGCCTCACAACTAACCATTTTCTCTAATCCAGAGCAAGTCTCAGGAACCAAGTGGGGAAGAAAAGGATTTATCTGACCCGTCAGTAAAATCCAGTCTGAAAGAAGAGAGTTTAAAGACTGCTGTTCCAGTGGTCTTCCAGGTCTCAGTGCTGTTTTACTAACTGCTTCTTACCCTAGTATGAAAGCTCAACGTAACCAGCTGAGGGCTGTGTGCTTTCAGCTCCCCGCCCCATTGCAGAGCTGCTATGTGTGTGTTTATACATACACATACATGAGCACATGAATGCAGGGGTGTTCCTCTCGAGTTTGTTTGACACCCTGTTTCTCATACCTCTCAACCTCCCAGCAGTGCCAAGGGAAGGTTGTGCCGGCGCAGCCTGGCCCGTTGTGGGGATGGCTCTGCCTGCACACGCTTGGACCAGAGCCCAGGAGGTGGGTTTGCTTTGGCATCAGTGGGCTCAGAGCTGTTCCTAAGGGAGAGCTGCATAGAGCAAGGTGCAAAGTCCAGCAAAGAGTCGAGATTTCCACTGGCTTCATGGCAAAGCGTGGCAAGGGGAAATGTACCCTCTGATGGCAGAGTTGAGAGGTATGTCAGTGTCTGGAGAAGAGCTGATGGAGGGAGGTCATCCCTTGGCTCTGATCATGCTGTCAATTACACTGACCAAACACTGAACCAAGTCATCCCTGGCTCAGCCCAGGCTGCGTGAGGCCTCTGGAGAGGTAACGTGGTGTTGGTGGGGCAGCCGCCCTGGCGTGCAGGGCTGGTGGGTGACCCCTGGGGCTGGTCCTCCTCCCCCTGGGGTGATGCTCTGCAGGGCCCTCACTGATGCTCAGTGGAATTGGCACACTCCTTCGCTTCTCCTTCACCGTGCGTGGCTGATGGGGCCCTTTTCTTTCAAACTCTTCTCTCTTTCTTTCTCTTTGGTTTTTTTTTGAGTGCCCGACCTTGCTGACATACGATAGCACTGGTGTCTGAGCTGTTTCTGAATGTTTCTGAGCAGACCTGTTGTTTTGCATACATCTGCTTCCACCCCAGGTGCACTGACGTGCCTCCAAACTGGCCAAGCTTTTCTGTGTGACTGACCTTTTGTTGAGATGATTAGTTACCGATAGTCTTTTGGCAAAACCAGATTGCATAACCCTTCTCCCCCCACCCCACCCCTGCAAAGTCGCTGCTGTCAGAAAGGTTTCAGTCTCCATGCTTGAGTTGTGTTTGATTATACTCTGTGGTGTTTGCTGCAGCCTCTTCCTCCTCCCCCCCTCCCCGTGGGCCCTGCCAGCCCCGCGAGGCCGCGCGGCGCTCACTGTCTCCGTCTCTCTTCGCCATTGTGTCTCATTCAGAGAGCGGGCTTGAGGGAGGGCACCGAGGAGAAAGCTAAACCACCTCGGCACAGGGCTCCCGAGAGCGACACTGGCGATGAGGAGCAGGACCAGGAGAAGGACTCCGTCTTTCTGAAAGACAACCACCTGGCCATTGAGCGCAAGTGCTCTAGCATCACAGTCAGTTCAACCTCGAGCCTGGAAGCAGAGGTGGACTTCACAGTGATTGGTGACTTCCACAGCACAGCCTTTGAGGACATCTCCCGGAGCCTGCCTGAGCTGGACAAGGACAAGAGTGAAATGGAAGACCAAGGCCTGGCTTCCTTCCAGCACACTGACAAAGTAGTTCCTGAACTGGAAGAGGATGTCAAAGGCAGGGAGAAGGTCTCCCAGCCCAGTCCAGATGTCTCCCAGCTTGAGGTACACAGGGATGCCATTCCACCAAGACTGTCTCAGTGCTATCACACCTTCATGTTCCTTGTCCTGGTGCCCAGTGTTGCCTCGCTGGTTTGGAAGAGCATGCTAGCTTTCCAGCACCCCCAGGCTCCTGTCTGGTGTAGCTGTTTCCCCCAGTGCATGCTGTCGTCTGTGTTGCATGGTCTGTCATGTGTTCTGTGCCTCTGCTAACCAGGAGAAGTCATCGTCCTCTCCTGATGCCCTGCATTTGGCTGCCTGCCCTGTCCCTGGCACCACTGCAGCACGTCAGCAGTGGGGAAGGGCCCGTGTCACTAACCAGCACCTCTGTCCTCGTGTTTTGCATGATCTCAGTCACCAGTTTGTGTAGTGAAGAGAAATGTTTTGCCAACTAATGTCTCTGGCCGTGCCAGAGTTGGGAGGGATTTACAGAAGAGCTTGTGGGAGCTGCTCCAAAGCTCATGGAGGGTCCCTCCTGTGCCATGAGTGATTATAATGGGGCCAAGAAAAGTGCATGTGGCATGTGCGTGGAAGTTGAGTGTACACCACAGGGAGAGGATGGTGAAGCAGCCCCAGCTTGGACGAAATGTATCCTTGCCTCTGCGCTGGGCCAGGGCCATCTCCTGCCTGGGCAGCGCTGGGCAGCCCTCTAGCCCGGGCAGGTAAGTGCCCAGTGCTGCTGGGAGCTGCCAGGGAGAGCCCAGACCTGGAGCCAGGAAAGCGCTACAGAATTAGAGGGATTTTTCTCTGAGCTAGCCTGGAGACCCTGGGTGGAACATCTGACATGTGGGCTCCAGGGTCACAGCAGGGCCATGGCCATGGGTGGTCAGCTCCACAGTGGCCCATGGTGCTGGACAGGGGAGGCTGTTGACTCTGCAATGCTGAGCACTGGCTAAGTGTCCCGTCTGCAGGAGCCCTTTGGCAGCTTGTTTCCTGAAGTGAGGGAGTGCTGGAAACTTTTCTCCATACTCCTGAGGTTCTGACACCTGAGTGTAACCAGGGCTGCCAGGAGCTGGTGCAGATCATAAACCTGCTGTGGGGAAAGAATGAAATGGATTCGACAGGTCTCACCCACCTTTTGAAGAGTAGTTTGACCTAACCCGTAGTGTCTGTAAATCTTTAAAAAATCCCTGAAAGCCCCAGGGACAGAGCGTGTCTGATTGGGGTATGTCAGGCACAGAGGGCACTCTGCATGGTGGCCCTTGGCCCAGGGCAGTGGTCTGGCCTCTGCTCTTTGCCCAGGGAGGGCTTGGTGTGACACTTGCAGGACGTCATACATGTACCTGTGTGGCACTTGCAGAGGAGTGGACAGAGACACTGTGCTCGTGGGGGCTGGTGCACAAGGAGTCATCAGGGCCAGTGGCATCATACCCCAGTTTCTGACTTGCTGTGTTTCTTCTGCAGCCATCAGCCCTGAAAACAGATGCTGTGGCCATTGGCCTGGGGCCGGGCGTGAAGAAGCCCGAAGCAGACAGCTCCACCCCACACCGAGCCAGCACCACAGATGCAGCCCAGGTGATGTGGTGGCTCTACCATCCTGGGGCCCTGCTCCTCTCTCAGTCCAGTAAAACCTGTCCCAAGCAGCAGGGAGAACAGGTGGCTGCATGGGGTGGCTGGAGGCCTCTGCTCACCCTTGACTTGCTGGAGTCCCCAAAACATCAAATCAAAGCCCACCCAGAGATAGTCTGTGTGTGTCCCCATCCCCCTGTGTACCCCAGTGCTGGTACATGAGGAGGTCTCCAGAGGGTGACAGCCACCATACATTCTACACCACGTGTCCATGGCCTCATGGCCCTCTCCAGCTTCCTCTGGCAGCAAGGATGGCTTGAGAGTGTCACCCCCTCCCTGGCATCTCCAGGTTTTCTTTGCCCTGGCAGGTGGAAGGAGGCACCCTGGGCAGCAGGGACACCCTAGTCAAGGGTCCCGCTGGCACTGCAGAGCCAGCACTAGTGACCTCAGTAAGTGGGGCTGACCTCTCAGGAGGAGGGGGAGCCGCTGTCCCTGCAGTCCCTCTGCTCTGGTGAGGGGCTGGTTGTGCTGGGGGGACCATGCCCAGCAGGGAAGTCTGTGGAGGGCAACCTGCCGGGTTTGCTCCAACGTTGCATCCAAGCCAACATGTCTGTCTGCTCCTCTTTCAGGATCACAGCACCAAGGCTGGGAAAGGGACCATTCCTGCGACAGACCTTCGCTCCCTCTCACCGGTGAGGGGGGGGACATGGTGCCAGCAGCCAAGCTGANGCTGGGGGTGGGCTGGGGCTGGTCCCACAGGGCGCCTCCCGTGTTCCCAGCACTGGCACCCTTGGCTGGTGTGTTGATACTGGGAAGAACAGAAGGATGCTCAGAAGGTTGAAGAGTGAGATGGCAGGGGACCTCCTGCCCATGGCCTTTCTCCTGTGCCGGATACACACCTTGAGCACCTGCTGGAGGAGGATAATTCCTGAAAAATAGCCCGCTCCCTGTTGAAGTCTCATAGCAGGCTGAGATATCTTTATCCCTGGGTGACCTGCCTGGCCACCCAAGGCCACATATACAGTGTCCTAACTGCCAGTGAGGTGACAGCCATGGAGGACCCTGCCCAGCAGCAGGCCTTCCTGTGTAAATCGTTTTCCTACCCAGTTGCCTCATTTTGATGGAGTGAAGCCTGGCCAAATTCAACGTGCTGCCCCAGTCTCATCACCTTGTGCAGCTGGGAGAACATACCTGGTGCTGCGTGGCTGCGTTCGCAGCCCTCGCCATGCAGAGTGGGCTGGGCAAAGCCAGAGCTAGCCTGAGAGCTCTTATGGTGGTCCTGAGGATGGATGGGGAAGAGCAGAACACAGCCACGAAATCATGGCCTTGCTGTAGAGGCCCTTTCTGCCCCTCCAAGCACAGTGCAGGGTCCTTTTTCCCTTGCCACTCTGTCCCCTCCTGTGCTTGGCTGAGTAGGTGCCTCCTGGTAGAAAGGTCCCAGCTCTTCGGGAGCCAGCGCTGGGGGCTCCCCCGAGGTGTCCCCACTGATCCCACTGCTCTGTGTCCTGCAGATCACCAGCGGCTCTGCTGGGAAGGATGTGCTCACCAGCATATTCAGTGCCACTGCAGAAACCCTCTCCACTTCTACCACCACCCACGTTACCAAGGTAAGAGCAGCTCCAAAGGGGAAGCCGCAGGTTCCTGATGGAAGCCACTGGAACTTAAGGATGGGTGGGTTTATACTGTGGTTGGTACAGCAGAAAATGCCCCTTTCCTCCTCACAAGGCAAAAAAGTGTATTTAGTCTGGTGGGGGATGGGGAGCCAGGCAGGGCCCGTGCCCTGCTCTGAGCATCCCATGCAGCCCAGATCAGGCCTGACTGCAGGGAACAGCCAGCAAGGACAGGCTGGCATCAGGTGTTCATCACCACCCATGGGGACTGTGAACATGTGCTGTGCCACCTCCACTAGTTGGGAGGTAGGTTGGGCAGGGAGTTATTGGGGCAAGAAGGAAGAGCAGGGCACAGTGTTGCAGCCCTCCTGGAGCTAACTGGTGAAGGGGCTCTGAAGTAGGCTTCCAGCAACATGTGTGTGTGTCCCTGCCCTTGAAACTGGAGTGAGTGATCCCAGATGTACCTAGACCCCTTGTTCCCCTGTCCCAAGAAGCCCACGGCATCAGTACCACAGCCTCGTGTCAGCTGTGGGAGCTGTGTTAGTGTGGAGTGTGTTGGTTTTATCAGAGATGGAGTGGACAGGCAAGGGGCAGTGATGGTGGGAAATGAAGGAGATGAGAGAGGACCTCACCCGTGGCCATTCCAGGCCCAGATTAAGCATGTGTAGATGAAAGCAGAAGCTCAGTGGAGGGACCTGAGCAGGAAGGAGGGATGCTCAGTACCTGCCATCCAACCCTCTTCCTTTCCTCCTCACCTGTGGCCAGCTGTGTCTTGCTGGTTCTAACCATGCACTGAGTCAAGGGTAGTGGGAGATAGGTTAAACTGTGGGGGTAGTTCCTGAGATGACGCTGTCATTGCCCCTCCTCCCATGGGCAGAGCCACATGTGTCAGGAGCTGGCTGGTGGGGCAGCCGTGGGTGAGTGCTTTCCTTCTCCTTGTGCAGACTGTGAAAGGAGGGTTTTCCGAGACCCGGATAGAGAAGCGCATCATTATCACGGGAGATGAAGATGTGGACCAGGACCAGGTAGGAGCAGGACACCCCGGCTCTGGCTGCCCTCAGCAGCAGCACCACATGCTTCTGCTTCTGGCTTATACCCGTTTACTCCTTCTCTCCAAACCCTGACCCCCCAGCTGTGCCCGGCAGCGCAGGTCCCCGTGGGGAGCAGTGGCACCATGTGAAGCCCCAGCCCAGCTCCCAGCAGCGTATGCTGCAGCGGTGAACGGGCAGTAAAAGTTACACCCCAGCACAGAGCCCGGTGATGGGGTCACCTTCTGAGTTCCTTAAAACACATTTCTAGTTGCCCTTTCTCTGTTGAAATACTCCAGTGACCCAGGTTCTTCCTCTCTCTCCAAAACAGACTCACCCCAGGTTGACTCACTCCAAGTGATGGTGTTTTGCATCTGCCTCCATGATAGAGGAACAAAAAGTGACATATTCGTAGGATGAAATAACAGAGATTGGCACAAATCTCTAGGGCCACAGGGTCATTTTCCTGTGGCCTAACCCTTTGGGATTTGTTGCTTAAGAAGAAAAATTAAAGAGCTAAAGTATTTAAAAGGCTCTAAAATAATTTTTAGGGGTTTTTTTTGTAGAATGATAACAATAATTAGATTATTATTGTAGATTTTTCTAAGGTTTTGCTGCAGAGAGAATTGCTGCTGTTCCTTTGCTTGGGTTTCAGTAGACATAGCACATCTCTAGAGAGAAAAACAGCAAGAGAAAGGCAGTGCATGAGGCATCCCAGTGGTATCCCAATCAGTGGTGGGCTCCAGCCTCTTCTGCCAGGCTTCTGTGGGTTCAGCTTCGAACCTTGTATCCATGTCCTCCTGGAATCTGACTCGGCCCCAGCTGCTTTCTGTCTGCTGGCTCTGTCTGGATGACAGCAGTGTACCAGCTTTCAGGGCAGGGACAACAGATTCTTTCATCCTTCTTGTTTCTAGGCACTGGCTTTAGCAATCAAAGAGGCAAAACTACAGCATCCTGACATGCTGGTAACCAAAGCTGTGGTATACAGAGAAACAGAACCTTCTCCAGAGGAAAGGGACAAGAAACCTCAGGTAGGTGGAGAGGTTACCAGATATGATTGATACCTGCTGTGCAAGGGGTGGATATAACTGGGCAAGTGTCTCTGATCCCCACCAACTGCAGGTACTGGCAGGCGCTGCTGCTCTTCGGCACTAGGAGCGGCAGCTCTTGTCCAGCGGTTCCAGTTTGATGGTGGCTCTGGGCATGGCCACTTGGTTGTTGTTAAAAAGCCAGTGCCGTGCCACCAAAAGACATTCTGCATATGTCCCCTTGCTGCCCTGCTCAGCAGAGGGGTCAGTCTCATTTCCACATAAAGAAGAAAGGACCCGCTTGTCCCCCTGGGGCAGGGAGGGAAGAAGGTGATACCAGTTGTGTGGATTGGCTGAGAAACTTGGCTACAGGTTCTGCAAACCCAGTTCCAATTACTAGACCACTCTTTGAGGTTTCTTTAGTCCCATTCAGATCCCCAGGTTGTCTTTTTATACATATGCAGGTGCAGGGAGCAGCACACAAGGTTTGTACCTCCCTGCAGATGTCCCGAAACAGTCACAGCCCCAGAAGTTTTTCTTCAGGGCAAAGCTGGCCTGAGGAGACCTGCCCCACTCTCAGCCCCCTGCTCTGGCCCCGTTGCTCCCACCAGTTCTTTGGTGGTGGCCCAGCCCAACAGGCCTCTGTCAGAGCAGCTGAGGGGCAAAGGAGCATGGTGAGGAGGAGAGGGGCAGCTTCTGGAGACAGCTGCACTGATCAAACCTGTATGAGGAGCTCTGGCACCAGCCAGGCTGCAAGTGCTTTCTGAGAGACCTCTTTGGAAATGAGATTTCATGTTTCTTTATCATGTGAAGATTTTGATTGGCAGCTCGTGAGCTTGGAAAAGCAACCAGCTCCACTGCAGCTTGGAAGGTTGGAAGAGGCTCTTGCATCTGCCCAGTCTTAGCTCCTATCCCACAGTACAAACAAGCAAACCCAGACACTTCTGCATCACTCAAGGAACCACCCAATTTTAACTGAAGTGAGGGAGCAGTGGCTCACTGTTACCTCCCCCATACACCAGCCCAGGGAATTAAGTTCCTGCTGAACCAGGAACTTACTCACCAGAGGTCCTGGTAATTAGGTGCAAAGTGTGGCCCCAAGCATTTGCAAATTTACTGACCAGTGCCCTCATGCAAAGGGGAGCCCGAATAAATAGCTGAAGAAATCAGCAGCCCATGACTGGTCATTTCCATCTGCCATGTACAGGAATCTTGACCAACATGTTCATGGAAGGGGGCATCTGTGTTCAGACCTGGAGGACAGCGGAGAAGGAGCCTTCATGCTGGATTTGTCAGCACGACATAGACATCCTGGCTGCAATGTTCATGGCGAGAGACAAACATTTTTAAAAAAGGAATAGCAAATATATTATATATATATATACATACATACATATATATATATATATATAAACAGGAAACAAAACGCATCCTTGCACTGCTGCTATATGCTGGAAATGAATAGCAAACAACACCACCAACAAACAAAGCCAACCCTCTGCAGATAAATTGAAGAATTTACTGGACTGATGATAAAATAAGATTTAAAACATCATAATACTAACAATAATATTGTTAACAATACAATAAGCCACCATCTTGCATGTTACATTAAAGGATACACAATCATGAGTTCATTTGTTGCACACTGAATGGAAAAGAAAACTGCTTTGCAACAAAGCAAGAAATAAGCAAACTGAAATTAAAAAAACACAAGCAGAAGCAAAACCATTCCCCACCTCTGGAAAGAAGAGACAAACATTGAATTTATCATCTTCGAGTTATTTTCCGATTTGCAGGTGTCGTTTCACCCTTCTCCTCATTCCATGCTGGTTCTTTTGCATCTTTTGGGGTTCTGTTCACTCTTCCCCTTCTGTTCCTTATCTTCTTCTCTGTGCACTTGTCCAACCTCTTGTTCTCTGAAGGTATTTAAGAATGAATTTCATTTCAGACAAAACAAATGATATGTATATGGTTTCTCATTTATAAAAAAGCAGCCTATAAGGTTTTCATATGGATGTGCATTTAAGTTATGTATATTATTATATATAACGAGGGGGGAGGGAGGGAACAATACTGAAATAATTCAACAGTGCTGGTAAATATGATGATGACATTTTTAAATTATTAACTCTTTGATTGACTGTGGTTGGTGTATTTTGAGACTCTTCGGTCACACGTGTGACTCTTAGTCCTACAAGAAGAGAATGGGGAAGGCTTCAGCCGCTGCTGTTTTTGGGGGGGGAGGGAGAAGGTGAGAGGCAGGAGATGTCCTGCTGACTGATCTGCAGTGTATGGTGGCTGGGCTTGGAGCATCAGTGGTGACTTGGAGGGGCAGGGAAGGAGGTTGAGGCTTCAGCTCCAGCGGCTGTAGGAAGGATTGTCTCCCCTGTCCCCACCCAGAGCCACGGGAGTCAGCTGAGAGCGAGGTGGCAGCTGCAGGACCGTGGTCATCGCTCCTCTCCAGCCCCCTGAGCCGTGCCGGCGGTTGGGTGGCTTTGCTTTGTTTCTGGAGCCCAGTAATGAAGTTACTTGAGCTTTGTAGCAGGGTCGAAGGCAGAGGTTGTTTCTCTCCTGGCTCCCCTGCTGCCCGAGGTGTGATGGGCAGGGCTACCTGAGGGGCTGTGAGCTGGTGACAGCCATGGCAGGGTGATGGCAGCCCTTCCCCCAGCCTGCCTAGGGAGGAACAGGGGAGGGGCTGAGCTGTCTCCATCACTGCAGTGTCCCCAGCACCCAGGCTGGACGGGAGAGCCCAGGCCCTCTAAGAAGGTGCGTGTTGAGAAGATGTCAGTGGAGCTGCCTTCCCCCAGCTCACCCCAGCTCGGCCTTTAGCCCCAGGCTTCCTCTATGGCTGCCTTTGGAAGGGGATCATGGGCTAAGCCCAGGGCCTCGTACACTGTGAACCAGGCAGTTAGGGTAGACTTGGAACCAAAATCAGAAAGGAAAGGAAAGAAACGGGTTTCCTTCTTGGAATCGTCTCTAGCTCCTGCTGAAAGAGAAGGGCCCACGATTCTGCACCATTTTGCCTTTAGTCTCCCACCCCTCACACAGACTGTGCCCAGCAGTAGGTGCACTTTGCCAGGGCTCGCAGTGGCTCGGAGCCGAGCGAGCAGGGATGTGTGACCCTGCTCACCACCTTTGCTGTCCCAGGAGAGCCTGCTCCCTGCAGCTGTGCTCACCCCCTGCTTGCCAGCATGTCCCCAAGGAGTCTGCTCTCCTGGCAGAGACATTTCTGCAGGCGTGAGAGGCATGAGCACGGGCTGCTTGGCAAGCAGAGCTGCTGGCTGGTGCCACTGCAGCCAGGTCATGAGGGGCTCCCCAGCTTCCATCTGAGAGCCTTCAGCTACCTTTAGAGATCAGACCCCAACAAAAAGAGTTAAGGCAGCTGCAAAGAGGCTGTTTTCCTCTCTTTTCTTTTTTCAATACATCCAAAGCAGCTGTCATCAGCAGGGGCACTTTCCAAGAGAAGCAGGGTGGCCAAGGGCTCGTGGTCTGCCTGAGGTGCTGGTGTTCATCAGCGTGCTGCCTGTTTCATCCTCAGAGGAGCCCACCTGGCTTTGACACCTTTACAACCCACCAGAGGCTACTATGAAACTAGATACTTGCTTTGGACATTGTGCACAGTTGCAAAATCAGAAGGTTCCTGTTAAAATTAGCGGCCTTACCGAGTTAGACTTGATGTGCGCTTGGACTGAAATGAGTTATGTTTGGAGTGAGCAGATCCAGTCCTTGGCTTCCGCAGTGTGGTTAATGGGTGGCAGTGTTTAAAAACTCTTAAAAAAAAAATTTAAAAAGAAAAAAAAAAAGAAAGAAAAAAGCTCACTGCTTGTTCGCCTGGTGAGGTGTGGGTTTCTGAGGCAGGCTTGGCTCTCCAGCCTGCCCCTTGCCTTGCTGATCACTGCTTGTTTTCTTCCAGGAGCCTTTCTGTTGAAAGGGGTGGGAGACACGAGTGCCTGTTTTTACCTGATCCCAGAAATTCATTCCAAACCTGGCCTGCGATAGCATGAGTAATAATAACAGTAACAATAATAATAATATTTATTTTTATTTGAGAAGCACCTTACCAACCAACTGCAACACTCTGTTGTTCCCTCACTAACTTTCCTTTTCTCTTCCCTTGTTCTCCCCCTCCTCCCTTTGGTCATACTCCTTTTCAGTGCTCGGTGGTGTATGCGTGTGTGCTCACTGTTCTTGTATTCAATAAAAGTGAAATAAATGTGTTTGATGCTAAATCAGCTTGGGGCCACCGTGGACTCTTTCCTACCCAGGGGATGAAGAAGTGAAGGAGGGACCTTGCAGCCAGGGTGTCTGCACATGGAAATACTGGACTCTGCTCTAAGGTTGGGAACTGCGGCTGGTGGAGCTGGGAGCAGCAGCTGCCAACCCTCCTACACACATGTGGGTGGTGAAGGTGTTTGTGAGGATGCTCAAAATGCAGAGGGGAGGAGGAAGCAGTTGTCCCTGAGAAGGCTGTTTAGAACCATAGAATCATTAAGGTTGGAAAAGACTTCTAAGATCATCAAGTCCAACCATCAACCCAACACCACCATGACCACTTGACCATGTCCTGAAGTGCCACGTCTGCATGTTGTTTGAACACCTAATTCTGCCCATCCTCCTGGCAGAGAGGACACGATGCTGTGAGGGCATCTGTCCGGCTGCCAGGGCGTCCGTGTGTCTGTCCTGCCGCGGGGCTGTCGGTCCCCGGCCGGGCGGAGGGGGCCCAGGGCAACGGTGCCAGCCGGGGGTCTGCGGGGACCAGACCGTCCCTGGGGGACGTTGGGTCAGAGTGGAGTAGCCGCCGGCCACGGAGGGCCTCGGGAGAGCAAAGGGGCACAGCTGCCGGTGTTGGGGTGCTGGGTGCCGGGTGGCCTGAGTGAGTGGCCCAGGGGAGCCCTGCCCGCTGGGGCCGCGGGCACTTCCGCTTGCCGAGAGCGCCCGCGGAACTCGCCGCGCCCGGAACCGCCGCGCCCGGAACGGCTGTGCCGCCCGGGCGCTTTTCGAGGGGACCGGCCCGGAACGGCTGTGCCGCCCGGGCGCTTTTCGGAAGGCACCGGGCAGGTCCGGCGGTTCCGGGCGGTGGGAGCGGGCCGTGGCACCAGCGGTAACGGGAGCGGCCTGCCCTGCCCGGCCCGGCCCGGCCATGGCGGGCCCGCGAATGGAACCCGAGCTGGCCAAGCAGCTCTTCTTCGAGGGCGCCGCCGTGGTGGTGCTGGGTGTGCCCGAGGGCACCGAGTTCGGCATCGACTACAGCAGCTGGGCCGTGGGCCCCCGGTTCCGAGGCATCAAGATGATCCCGCCCGGCCTCCACTTCCTGCACTGCAGCGCGGGCCGGGCGGGCGGCGGCCGGGAGACGGGCCCGCGCACCGGCTTCTTCCTCAGCCTGCAGCGGCGGGAGGTGCGTGTGCTGCGCTGGGACCGCGCCAGGGAGGCGCTGGGCCCGGCAGCCGCGGGGGAGGCCGAGGCCTTCCAGGGGAACCTGCAGGAGATGGACCCGTTCCTCGGGCCCTACCCCTACGAGACCCTCAAGAAGTGGGTCTCCCTCACCAGCTTCATCGGCGAGGCGGCGATGAAGAAGCTGCAGCCGGAGAGCGGGCAGATCTGCGCCTTCTCGGAGGTGCTGCCGGTGGCGGCCGGGAGGCACACCAGGGACCGGGCGGAGCAGCATCTGCCCCCCGTGGACGCCGAGTGCCGGAGCTACGCCGAGGGCATGGCGCGGCTGCCCAGGATGGAGCCGAAAGCTGGCACCGAGATCAGGTTCACGGAGCTGCCGAAGCAGATGTACCCCGATGGTGCTACCCCGGAGGAGGTGACGAGGCACAGCATGGACCTCAGCTACGCTCTGGAGAAGGTGATCAACCAGCGATACGCCAGCCAGCCCCTGGAGCTGCTTGGTGAGTCCTTCGTGGCACCCGGTAGTGTCCTCGGGTGCTTTGGGAGAATCGAGTCATTTCTGTGTAAAACTAAGGGCCCGGGATGAAACCCGCGCCTGTTCCGTGGGCCCGGCTCCCTGGGGCATCTCTCGTAACCGCAGGACAGAAATTTGTGGAGTTTCTAGTAGCTATAGGACCTGTTCCAGTTGCACTGGTGTGAGGACGTGGTGCTCGGTGTCCGCAGCCGCCAGCCTGCCCGTGTCCCTGTCTCGTTCCTGGGGGCTGTGCTTGGAGCCCAGATTGCCTCAAATTGGGCCCGAACTCTAACACTGTAAACAAGTGCTGGAGAGTTCTTTTCCAGCCGACTCTTCGGGATCAGAAGCAGCAATTGCAAGTGGCCACGAGCCAAGGGGGTCGTGCCATGGGGACGTGTGGCCTGGCACCAGCCTGGCGCTTTGCCAGTGAACCTCTTGAGAACAGAGCTGATGGAGTCCTGGGAGCATTTAACGGGGCCGAACACGTAGTTTCCCAGCCTGTTGCTCCCGTTTCGGCCGTGAGGTGGTGCCGGGTGTCCCAGCCCCTCCTGAGCGGTGCCGCTCTGCGCTGTGTTGCTGGCGACTCTCCCTGGCAGCGTGGGGGGTTTGCCAGCCCTGCTGCAGGAGACACCCCCAGCCAGCGCTGCGGCCCCAGGGGCTCCGCTGCCTGGCAGCCTTTTTTTGACAACTTGTGATAAGAATAAATATAAAATCTGCGGAGGTCCCGGAGTGTGGTTTTGTTTCGCGGGAGGCTGGAGGGAGGGTTTGATAACCCATCTGAGCTGGAGCCTACGGAGTTTTGGAATAAGCCTTTGTTTTTCCCTCCTTCCATATTTTCTGTATTAATGTTACACAATTTATTCTTTATCAAAATTATCAAAGACAACTCTAGGATATACAAAGAAGTGATTATCTTAGGAAATGGTGATGCCATCATTCTGGCAAAATAGCTGATGCTGAGTGTCCAGTGTGGTGAACCCTGGCTCTTAATTCAGCAAGGGAAAAACATCTGTTAATGTCCCACTCCCCTCTCCCAGTGTTCCCACAGCCCTTGTGCTCAAGCATTTGCACTTCTGTGTGGCTCTGGAAGCCTGGGCACAGTCAGACTGAGCCCTTGCAGAGTAACAACAGTGCCTGACTTCTTCTTTGGGTGTCATACGGAGGACATGGATGACAATGGAAGTCTTTAGGTGGCTGTTTACTCTCCAGGTATGATAATTATAGTTATGAGGGGACCTGCCCGATTGTGCTTTGCGTTTTGTGCAGCTGGAGAGCAGAGCATTAGGAGATAGGTGGTGTTTGGAGTATTGATTGCTGTTAGCAGAATTACTGATAGCTAATGAATGTGCAAAAGGCAAACCCAGAGGTTTATGCAGTCATTTACAGAGGTGTTGAGAGGACACGTACCCTGGATATGTTTTTATTCTTATGTGTATTTTGTTTTGCTTTCCTTTGCTGGATGTGCACAGCTGAGCTGCAGTTCGCTTTCATCTGCTTCCTGATTGGGAATGTGTACGATGCTTTTGAGCACTGGAAAAGACTCTTAAACCTCCTGTGCCGATCTGAAACTGCCATGGGGAAGTATCAAGACCTTTACATCAATCTGATTTCTGTGCTGTATCACCAGCTGGGTGAAATCCCTGCTGATTTTTTTGTGGACATTGTCTCCCAGGACAACTTTTTAACCAGCACCTTACAGGTATGTTTGTGGTTTTCTCTTGAAAAATGGGAGTGGGAGGAGGGGGTGTACAGGACATCAGAGCAAATTCAGGTGGGAGCTACAAAGAGAATTGAGCTACAGTTGAACTGCATGGGTGATAGTGAGCCTAGCTAAGCTCACACGCATTTTCTTTTCCTTTTGTCCTGTGTTCTTTACAAAGAAATGGAATTTGCTTGTCCTCTCAGAGTCTGATCTGCTCCAGCCATGCCTAGAAGAGTCTAATGCAATGTAAAATGGAGTTATCTTTGTGCAGAGAGGCTGGCAAAGGAAGGCAATGAGAGAAAAGGCTGGTGAAGGTGGGTGGAGCACACGATGGGGACTGGCTTTTTTATGATGTTTTCCTTACGAATAGTGCTGAAGGTAGCCTGCTGTATTGGCATGATTTCCACACCTCGTGTGACTGGGCTGTGCCAGCATTCTTTTTCTAGAAATCTTTAAGCTTTGACAACATTGAGCTGAACAGCTTTGGGAGAGGCTGAGCAAGTACAGGGTGATGTTTGTTTATTGTTTTCCCCAAATGTTGTTCATTGTTTTTAAAAAAACACAAACCTTTGGCATGGAAGACTGATGCTGCTGATTTTTTTTGTCAGCTTGAATGGAATGTTTAGTATGCAGAGAAGCTGCAGTGAAGCTTTGAGCTTAGGGCATGGATAGTATTTAAGAAGCTTTTCCATTCCTCCTAGCCTTAAGCAAAGATGAAGATTTCTAGAGGGAATTTATGGCTTCTGCTGAGACAAGCACAGGCAGATCTGTAACTCAGCACTGCTGAAACCACCTACCCCCACTGTAACCATGCTAAGGCTTCAGCAAACCCTGAGCAAAACTGGGTTGAAAAGAGAAGGAAATGGGGGGAAAAAAAAGCCCCAAGCAGATCCACTGGTGAAGCTCAGCACTGGAAATGTAGTCCCAGCAGGAACAGGAGCAAGCTGTGCTGGGGGTGCAGGGGGATTGTGCTGCTCCTCAGGAGTGGCTGCATTTCTCTGCTTGTGACTCCACGTTCTTGCTGGAGATTTGGGGAGGGTGGGAGGTTTTCATTTGCTGGGTAAAATGTTGTTGGAAGCATTGATTTAATCAAGTGCCTTTCTTCACTTTTTGGGAACTTGGATTCATAAAAAGTCTTGAATTTTTAATTGATTGTATTTTGGGTGGTAGTTTTTTCCATCCTTTTGTAGAACTGGAAAACCCAGCCCTGTTTGCAGCACACTCGCAGAGCAACGTTTTGCACTGCCAATTTACAGCAGTACAAAGGATGTGCCAGCTGGCCATTCTTGCCATCTGATGGGAATTTTGGAAGCACCCTCTCTTGCTGGTTATCTTTTCTTTTTGGATACCTGAGTCTCGTATGCCCTTGGATTTCACCAGTCTGTGTTTGTCACTGATGCCTTGAGGTGGCCGTGCTGGCTTCAGCAACCACTGTTCAGCTCTAGCAGGAGGCACCATATTCCTAGTAACAAAGAAGAAATTTGCCTCATGGTTGAAGTGAGCCTCTTTTTGCTAAAAGTTCCCTGTTTCCCTGCTCCTGTGGGATTTCCCCTGAAATAGAGCCAGGGAACCCCTGGACCTTGCCTCACCCAGTCACTCCATGAAGGTGGCCATCAGAGCTAACAGGCCTAACTGGATGTGGGCAGGTGCCAATGGAGGGGGGGATTATCTGTGTTAGCTCCTGCTCAGCTTTGGGTACAGCAGCTTTATTTTTGGAGTTTCATCTAAGGTAAGAAGACTACAGCATAACCTCCACTGAATATGCAGCCCTAACAATGTTTAAAGAAAACAAATACTGATGAAATAACTAATCTAATGTGCAATTCATTGAGGAGAAGTGGGAAGTATAATTTTTTATTTTTTTTTTTTTACTTAATAGCCTTTCTGTGTAAGAGAGTTCTGCTCTAAAGAGGCAGTTTCACGGTAGAATGAACAAGGAAAAGGCAAATGATTGTAAACAAAGCAACGAGCCTTGCTGCTCATTGTCAGTGTTTTACCCAGCTGTCAAGAGGGCTCTCCCAGTAAGAGCCTCCTTTCCCTTCACTTCCATCATGCAATGATTTTTATTTTTTTTTCAATTTTGCTTGGAAATGTAATAATAGAAATGAATTCTGGATCAGGAGTTGAGAAGAGGAGCAGAAAGAGGCTGATGAGAGATGGGCTCTGAGGCCGAGTGCCCTGTTTAATCACACAGTGGTGCTGAGAGAAGCTGTGTGCTTGTGATTGTGTGGGGAGGGATGGGTGGATGGATGAATGAAAGGGAGCCACCCTTAGAAGTTAGTCCAGATTTCAGTGTTCTGTGTCCAGTGAAATGGCTGTGCTGGGGATAACTGGAATTTTTCCAGAGAGTTCACATTTCTCTCTTGCCTTCAAGGTCACCATATTAAGTTTCCTCTGTATCCTAAGGTGTTGGTGATACNGAAAGACAGATATAATAATTACTTGTTGGCCATTTTAACATTGGCCAGGTGGCAAATGAAAATGTTTTTCTTTGCTCACACTTAAGCATATTTCAGAATTCCATTGTACGTATTTAATTACATATATACTCTGGCTTGAAACAGTTAGTACCTTAGTGCAGTTATTTCTAATGCTGCCTCAGGGGAGTGGAGGCAGGATGTCTGTCCTGGCTGTGGGAGGACAGGAGAAGTCTAGGCTTTGGTTAACCCCAAAGCTGGAGTGATTGCTGGGGTGGTAGGTCCCTTAGTAGTGACCTGAAACTTTTGCTGGTGCCCCCCATTGATGACATCTTTGTTGGGAAGAGATACACAGCTTGTGCCATTGCTGAGTTCTTACTGACCTGTACTCTGTTTTTTTAGGTGTTTTTTTCCTGCACATGCAGTGGTGCTGTTGATGGGACCCTAAGGAAAAAGGCTGAAAAATTCAAGGCTCACCTGACGAAGAAATTTAAATGGGACTTTGAGGCAGAGCCTGATGACTGTGCTCCTGTAGTGGTGGAACTTCCTGAGGGCGTGCAGGTGGACTAAGCTCACTGAGAAACAAACAGTTTCTTAAAATAACTCTTTCTCCACATCTCAAACCTTGCCAGCTTCCTGAAGTCTGTTTCTGAAGCTGACTCCTCTTTCTGCCGTAGAAGCAGATGTGGAAAACCCAGGATTCCGAACTTCGCGAGGAGACCAGAATTATTGGAGGAGTTTGAGTATTATCACATGGCTGCTTTGGACACCTTGGGGGTTTTTTCCTAACTCTTCTGCAGCATCTCCTCATTCTGTACTCAGCTGACCTCTAGATCTCTGCTCTCTACTGTCCTCCTGGGTTGGAGGTGACACCCTGGTTGGAGAGCATCTGTGGTTTACACTTGAAGCCTTTGCTGCCCCAGTTTGAGGTCTCCAGAGCGAGGAGTGCAAGCCCACGTGACTGGTCACTGTGAACTGGGAAGCTTTGCTCTTCCCAGGCCTGCACTACGGGGATGCAACCACAACTGTTGCAAAACTTGTGTTGGATGCTTGTGCTGCTTGCTCTGATTTATTGCAGTGATCTGTTGAATTCCTCCCATTTCATACCCCCAATACTGGGGTGTCTTATTCCTCCCATTCTGTTAAAGCCTTTTGTGTTTGCTGCTGACACTGTTTAGTAAAAGAAAGTTAACAGCTTGGTAACAAGAACTAGAGCTATTGGACAGTAGCCATCCTGAGGAAGAGAATCAGTGTGAGATAGAAGGTCAGACTTCCCCATGAACTGGATCCTCTGTTTTGTTGTAATGTTTTCCCTGGTGCCAGTCTCTTCCCATTTCCCGCAGGCAGGATGTTGTGGTGCTCCCTCAGAGCTGCACAAGGACCTGGTCCTGCCATTCGCTTGCTGCTTTCCCACCTCTTGGACTCCTTCAGGAATTTGTATGCACGTCTAACAAATAATGCTTGTTTGTTAGTCTTTTGTAGCTCAAAATAAACCTGAATAGAGCCTTGCCTGCAGAGAACATCTGTACGAATGGTTTTGTGGTTATTTAGCTAAAGCTTATGGTGCAGTGACACTGCCCTGTCTCATCGGGATGTCCTGTGTCCCCACAAGAACCATCACAGTGGTGTCTATGACAGTCAAGTACAGGTTACAGTAAGGTGGTGTGTGGCATGGCAGGAAGCACAGCGTGTTCTGGGGAGAGGTGTTCCAGGTGATCAGGACCTTACCCCAGCAATCAGCTGGCAGAAGCCCTCACCCACTGCTCACATTTCCTCACAGCTCTGCACTCCAGTACCCTCCATTCCCCTGGGGACTTGGTTTGTCCGAAGAGGGACTCCCTATTGACCATGGGCCACCAGGGGAGGTTACTCTGATTTGGCAAGTGTTTTGTTCTTACATCATCCTTCCCGTGCTTTCTTGTCCTTAACACCCTGGAGATCTTTTCTGCAGCAGTTTGACTGTGCTCTCCTCTTGTCTTGCTCTTTGTATCCCCAGATCATGCTGGCTTCCCAGCAGCCAGCTGGACAAAGCATTTGTAATGGATGGTCCCAGCTTTGATGAAAGACACCTTTTCAGTCTACTGGCTCTTTGCACCACCCCGGTGGCTGGTTCTGTTCTTTGGAGCAGAACACCGGTTACTGGTGTGAGTAGGAAGCAGTGAAAGTAGCACAGGGCTGGGTCCTGCCTCTGTGGAGGGCAGGGAGGAACAATACAGGGTGGCTGCAGGGCAGGCTGGCCAGTAGGGTCTGTTTTGCAGGCTCTCCTGCCACTGCTCCCACTTGTCTGATGGAGAGGTTAATTTAAGTCTGCCTTTGTTAAATCTCAAAAACAATAACTGAAAAGTAACTTCCAAGGTGTGTGATACTCAGATTCCCATAATGAACTACACCTTTAGCAATGGAGAGAAGAGAATATAATTGTACATCCATTGTGCTTTCTTTCTTTTTGCAGGGTTGTAATAGTGAGAGGTAATATTTCTTACAAAACAGGTGAGGAAGAAACAAGCCTTTGGCGACACAGTCCCTTTGTTAGATATGAAACAGGAGCAGCAAATCTCCAGCTAAATACAGGTGGAGGTGTTCAGACTTCAACTCCATTCTATGACTCAATTGGACACTTTGAAGGAAAAGGGAAGTTGCACATATGAAGTGACATATGCTCGATGTTTCCAAGGGGGGGTATAAATTTGAGAGGTAAAAGATTTCTGCTATTCCTGTTGAAGTCAGCAGGAAGGAGAGTATATAAAAAAAAAGTCGTAACATGTAATAGGAGGAATATTTTCTTGCCCTTATAGAGCCATAGGCCAGCTATGGCTGTGATAACATTACCCCTTCTTCTAGCTGAGGTGACTAATGATCTGAAAGCAAAAGAGAAAGTGTATGCGTGTGATCCTGCATTACTGCGAGCTAGTGAAGTGTGATAGGTGATGTTTGCAGCACAGAATCAGCAATGACTGAGAGTCAGGCCAAGCAGCTTTCAGTGGGCTGGGAACTGGCACTGAAGCATGAGGGACATTCGCCTCCTGATTATGTGGAGAGTTGTCCAGCTGCCAGAGTCATGCGAGGGAGCAAACTGGCATCGTGCCTGTCCTGTGACATGTGCTTTCCCTGCAGAGCGTGTGGGCCCCGCTCAGCCCTGCGTGAGGCTGGTCCCTGGTGCCTCAGCAGTGGCATGAGCTGACCACTGGCTACCGAGATGTGCTGCACGCTGCATTTACAGTGAGGGTATTCAGCCCTGAGAGCTGCTATTCCTGTTTCACTTTCCCCATGGCCTCAGTGTTGTTAGCAAATCCAGAGCTGGAGACTCAGTGATATTTATCCTGTGTGGGGCTTTTGTGTTGTCCTACACCACACCGAGGAGAGCTGCTGCTGGTTTCATCAACCCTGCAAATTCAAAGATGTGCAACGTGCCACCCAAGTATTGTACCCTCATTATTCTAGTCCAGAAATAACCAACGATAGGTGTCCATTTGGCATCTGTGCCTCCAGCAACTAACAGCAGGGAGAGATTTTTCAGGGTCTCTTAGATATACGCCACCTTTGTTTGGAGTAGCATTTATTTCTGCTACTGCTTTGGCCGCTGGACAAGACTGTGCCAGCTGCTGCAGATGGAGTGGCTGGCACTGAGCTCCTGGAGCATGGAAGAAGATGAAACGGAACATCTTGATTCCTTTCTCTGAAAAAGGAAATCATCCTTCCCTGATATTGCTGTTCATTGTCGAACAAAGCCACGACAGGGGCTTATTCTGGAGCTCTGCTACTATAAAAGGGATGTGCTGGGAATGGTCATTCCTTCCCAGTGTGGTCAGCTCTTCCATAGCTAATCCTGCTCCTCCCTGAGAACATGCACCTCCTGTCCCACTGCTGGGCAGCCCAGGCTGAGCTCTGGCACTGCAGGAGCCTGCCCACGAAGGCAAGAGTGCAAACCCCAGAGTGGAGCTGGAGCACGGCGGAGAGGGTGCTCTGTGGAGCCTGTAATTAATGCACAGGAAGCATTAATGCAGGGGCCTCATTAAGAGAGGGTAAATGAGCTGCAAGGCAGCCTTGGTACAAATAAACAAACTCCAAATTAATTAATCAATAGGAGGAAAAATCCATATCCACAAACTGGCAGAGCTGCTGCTTTGGGTGTGTTGGCACAACCTGCTGCCCTGCCAGGCCTGGCCAAGCCTGCTTGGAGCACTTTGTGTTCTCCTGAGGAAGGAGCTGCTGCAGAAATGGGTCACACACCTGCAGCCTGGCCAGTGAGGTGCCAGGTCTGCCCCGTACCCGCTTCCAGCAAAGCTGGGCTCGTGCTCCAGCGTCCAACACCAGCTTGAGGGGCTCCACAGATGTGGAACCAAAAGGCTGTGCTGGTGCTCACCGTGGCATGGCTGCAAGGCAGGGCAGCCCCTGCCAGACCTCAGCACTGGGCAGGCGAGAAGTGAGAGGGAGAAAGATTCAAGGAGAGGGTTAACTGCTCATCCCGAGCTGTGCCAGGGCCTGACTGGCAGGTGCAGTGTCCTGCCTGGCACCAACAGGGGTACTTGGCTAAGTGCAGAGAAGTTTCCCTGTCTTCGAATCCCTGAAGCTGTAACACTTGAATGTTTTCCCCCTCTGTGGGGAAGTTTGCAGCTCAGGTGCCACGGCCATGCAAGGCTGACCTGGTAAGAGAAAGGTGCCAGCAACCAGAAGTGCTCCTGCAGAGTCCCTCTGCAATTTCCTTATTGTCTCTGCCTGTAAAAACTATGTTTCTTCCCACCATAGTCATTAAATAATTGGAAATCAACTGGTATTTGTGAAGGCAGTGTGAGAAATGCAGTGTGGAGCAGCGAGGGGGGAGGTGACGGGCAGGAGCAGAAGGGACAGAGCCCCCCTGGGGCTGCTCAGAGCCCCTGCCTTGGGCTGCAAGTTGGGGGCCAGTGTTTGCCTGGAGCATGTGCAGGACTCACCAGAAGTTAGTTTTACCCTGTGCTGCAGGTTCCAGCACTTGTGGGGTTTTTTTCCCCAAAGGTAGGCTTAGCTACATTTGATTTCTTTTGGAAGAAGTTGATTTTTAAAAGCAAAAACGACTTTTCCTCCCCAGCTCTGATCACTGCCTGTATTCATTAGGCTGAGAGGGCAGCATAAAGGTCATTACTATGATTTTTGTACATTACAGTAAATGTAAACCCTAATACAGATGGCAAGTTTAAAGATATTTCTAAAAAATAAATAAAATAAATAAAAGGAAGTGGTCGTTGGTTTATATCCAAAAAATCTCTGATTTCTCCTTTGGCTGGGGAGCAGGTGGAAGTGTGAGGAAGAGCAGGTGGCATCCAGGAAGGCTTAACCCAAGGGTAGCTGTGGTCTCAGGGAAGGCTGCTGAGGTTTGGAAATGAGGGACATCAAGGATGTTATTATTGAACAAAGGAGGTTTGGAAAAGCCATTCCCTCTCAGTGCTGAAGCGGGCACCGTTTTGTCCTTGTGCTGGAGGTTTGGGGTGTGGCATGAAATGAGCTCTTGCTTGTGACTGCACAGAATTTGGGATTTTTCTTGCACTTGAGCAAGCAAAGTGGTGGCCATGTCTTGTTGGGAAGGGATCTCCGGGGACATGAAATTTCCTTGCGAATCTGACTGGTTTCATCCTGTGTGTTTCTTTCTTGAGTGAAGCTGTCTTTGTTTGAACAGGGGGAGTTCCTGGTAATTGTTTTCAGGAGCCCGTGTTGGGAACACAGGCTGACTAGCTGGGAGGGTGACACAAGGTACCTGTGGGACTCTTGAAAGTTGCGCGTAACTTTGCTCACTGGTAAGAGGCTTGTGAATGAATGTTCCAGGAGCAGTCGTGTTAATGATGAGAGTTTTTACAGCTTCCCCTCAAAACCAGCTTTACGTGTGTTCTGGGAGGGAGGGGCTGCTTGCTCTGCCTTTTCCATGCGGGTTCTGCGAGGAGACCATCGCTGGCAGGAGCACAGGCCTCGTGTTTTCAAATAAGCTTTACCCTTAACATTTGTCTGGATCAAGAAAGCTGCTCGTTTGCAGAGGAGCTTTCAGTGAGGGAGAAGGACCTCTGGGTGGCTCCATCTCCACAGGCTTGGTGCTGGATACCATCATTTCTGCCTGCAGCCTACACGAGCAACTTCATTTTCCTGATCCATCTCACGTGTTAAGTACTGGCTGCAGTGCCTGGCTAATGCAGCTGGCTGGAGACAGTGCTGCCCCAGTCAGTCCCAGGAGCTGCTGGTAGCAGGTGGGTGTCCCAGGGAGTGCTGCCTCATTGCTGAGCACTGGAGATGTGCCACAGGTCTGTACTGGACCTCCAGCCGGGCAGCTGGTGCTTCATGCGTGTGCAGGGGGCTGGACTTATGCAGTGCTCTGGAAGGGGTTGGCTGCTCCAGCACCCACCCAGTGTTGTCTACTCCATGGAGCAGCAAAACAGGCTTTGTGCCATGTAGTTCTGCAATAACCTGCGTTTCAGGGATGGTTGTTCCTTCCAAGCAAAGGTCAGCTGTCTCCAGTAACCTGAATTGTTCTTTTAGTAAGGTTTTGCCAGAGGATTCTATGTAGCTACATTAATAAGTATTCACTCAATGCTGCTTTTTCCTCCTCTTGTGTCCTTAAGGCTGCTGTGAGCTGCTCGAACAGGTTAAATGGCAGGTGACCTGAACCCACATGTGCACCAAGAGGACCTTGAAGCAGGTCACAGCTCTGCTGGTGGGGATGGCCACCTCCAGAGAGAGCTGCGGTTGGTGGAGTGGGGCTGTGGGGTGGGGTACAGCCCAGCTCCTGCTGCAGGGCCTCCTGCCCACACCATGCACCTGACTGCATTTGTGAGACTCACAAACCTTCCCAAAATGAATTCCTGATGTCCAGGCAGGAGGTGGTGGAGCAGGGATGACCTGTCAGACCTGGAAGCAGGGAGGAGAGGAGACCATTCAGGCAGGAGGAGCGCTGGGTGGCCTCTTGGGCTCCGTTCTTCCATTTGTGCTAAGCACAGCCTCTTGTCTGCTGGTATTTTTGTTTTGTTTCTCAAACAGCCACTTCAGGATTTAAAAAGCATCACTTGAGAGTCTGCTGATCGTTGCTGTGAGCTTTACAGACTTCTGAGAGACCTTCCATGTGCAATCCAGTGGGGACCTGTTAAACACATCACCCAGCTGTGGTGTGTGGTCACTCGGTGCCTCTGATGGTTTTATTTCATTAGCAAGAGTTCACTGGGGAGAGCTGTGCGTGCTCATCCTTGCTGGAATTTCACACTGCCTAACTATGTTCATTTAATGGACTTATTTTCTTAACAAGACCAATAACCAGTGTGATCTAATGTTCCTTCTGGGGCTGTCTTTCACTTTTTTCCTCAGCAGAAGCAGGCAGGTCAAGAACTCTCCTGCACTAGCAAAATGATGTTCCACCTTCCTTATTATCCACCATTCCCTGCAAAGATTTTTTTAAACTCCCAGAGAAAATGTTACGTTTGATTTACGTTTTTTTCTCTCTCTTCCTTTGCTTTTTCAGCGACAAAACATTTATTGCTGCTTCAAAAGACCAAACAACTTCTCTTATTGTGTCAGCAGTCCTGGTCCAATTCTAATATGACTGGACTCCATCAATCTTCCCATGCTTCAGTACTGAAAGGAAACAGCAGGTTTTGTCTCATGCCAGCAGTAAACCTATTTTTTTCCACATTCTAATCAGGTCACCGCTCAGTAAAAGCGTCTTTTGGCTGGTGTTGCCAGTGCCACCGGGTAGGGTCCCTTGGAGCTGGCTGCCCAGCTTGTGTAGGAGAAGTCACAGGGGTGTGGATGCACAAGGAGCTGAGCTACCAGAGTGAGCATCATGCAGCTGAAGTTACCAAGTGGCTGGGTGGGTTTGGGCCCTCGACTAACAGCTCTGCTCTTCCTCTGGTTACTGCCAGTGTCTCTCAAAACCTTGTCTCTCCATGGTGGGTGATGGGAAGGCTCAAGCCTGTGGTGTTTCTGCTCTTGCAGCGTGGGACAGGGAGGTGCTGAAGAGACACTTGCCTTGGGAAGGGCTCTGGTTCTGCGGCCAGCCCTGGGTCCTTTCAGTGGTGCAAAGCAGGGGTGAAGTGCTCTGTGGAGTAAGGAGCAAGTGAGACAGAGGCCTGGGATGACCTGAGGATGTCTTGGTAATCAAAGTGCTGTTGTAAGACAATGAAATTGGTTTGTTTGGCACATGAGCAGAGGGTTGCTGCATCCAGCCTGGCTGCAGGGACAGGACTTGTGCAGCTTTGACTGTGGTGCCCATGTCAAAGGCTTGTGTCTATGAAATTAAGCCAGCAGCATCTGTGCTTGTTCTGCAGTTAGTGGAGGTGAGGAAAGAGCTGAGGAACAGGATCTCCTGCTCAGCTGCTGCCTCATGACTGCTATTCACCAATAGTCCTGTGTCCGTGCCTTGGGTTTCAAAGGTGTTTCTCCTCCTCCCCACCCCACTCATTTTTCCCTTTGCTGCTTATCCTGGCCTCTCCTGATGTGAACTGATGGAAGATGTAGTGGAAGAGAGCTCTGCATGCTTTTCCTGCCTCCCTGACCTGGTTGCTTCCCAAAGGGAATGGGGATGAGTGGGCGAATGAGTGCCTGAGTCATCTGCCCTTGCCCACCAGCTGCCTGCACAGCGGTGGGGCAGCCCTTCCTCTGCTTGGGAGCTGGCCCCTGCTGGATGGGCTGGCTGTGCAGCCCTGCAATGCAAGCCTTGACAGGAACCTGTCCTGTGTGACTGGACATCAGATGTGTAAGCAAAGTGCCCAGGACGGTGGGGCTGGTCCTACAATGACACGGTGTACGGTGGAGAAGCTCTTTGTCCTGAAGAACCAGCACAGGCAGAGGCAGGAATGGAGGCTGTGCCTGGGCTGTTTTGCCAGCAATGAGGGCATCAATTTGATCTGGCAAGATATGGCTCATTGGAGATGTGAAGAAATGTGGTGGAGGTGCTGAGTAGGATGCTGTGAGGATGCTGCATGGAGTTGAGGAGTCTAAGGGACAGAGGCTGGGCTGAGAAGGTGCTGGAGGTTTCCCACTCCCTCCCAGCTTTGGAGTCCCCATGTGGCACTAGCAGCCTTGCTGGGTCCAAGAAAACAGACGGTGCAATCGCCATGCACTGTGTTGGTTGAACCTCTGCAGATTTAGGGAGGAGAGCAGCAATGTGCTCTGAAGACCTTCTCCTGTGTGGATGGTGGCCTGTATCATCAGGAGATGAGTCAGTAGTGGGTTTTAGGAGGTGGAAATGTGAATGCTTGCTTGACTTTGGCAGGAAGACACTAGGAACACAGTTCTGGGAGGTGTTTGGGTAAGAAGAGGAATGTGCAGGTAAGATGGATAGCTGACCATGTGATTTGTGGGAAGTGAGACAAGTTGTGTCTGTATCATGAGGAAAGACTGCAAAATCTGACAGAGCTGCAGGGTTGAGAAGATGGGACAGAGGAAGAGGACCTCTGCCTCCCCTCACCCCCACCCCCTGCCCCAGCTCTTCCTCCCCTGCGCCAGGGTCCAGGCACTGAAGAGCTCAGGGCTGTGGGTGCTCACAGCCTGGCTGTGCAGGACCCCTCCGATGGGCACCAACCTGGAGCTGGGGGCTGCCAGCAGCAGCACTTCCCTGGGGGGACCTCAGCGGGGACCAGGCCCAGGGAAAGGTCTGTGCAGCTCACAGCAGGGACAGAGATGCCTGGGTGCCCATGGGAGCTCCCAGCTCTACAGCGAGTGACCCAACCAGCATCTGGCAATTCCTACTTGACATGGGTTGGGAATGTGCCAGTGGGAAGGTCACGTTGAGTGGCAGGATCTCCTCCTGAAGGACAGCAGGATGAGGGGTGGCTTGGACCCTGTGCTGCTGTGTGTGCAGCCCTGCCCAGAGCTGGGGCAGAGCTGTGGGGGCATCTCTCTTCCAGCCCATGCAGCTTGATGAGCTCATGAGCTGCCTGACTGGAGAGTAACGTGTGTGTAAGGAGCAACCTGCTCAAGAGGCAGCGCAGACACCTTGGCATTGTCCTGAACTCCACAAGAGATGGAAGATGGATGCAAAAGCATGAACACCCCACCTGTGCTGCAGGGTGAAGGCTGTGCTGGGTCCGAGGTGTGCAGTCCTCCACGGGCTAAGCACCTCCTGTGAGCAGATGGGGGACATCGATCCTTCCCCCTACCCATCACCCTTGTGTTGGTAGCAAAGTACCCCCAGGTGGGGCTCTGCTGTCAGCTCCCCATGCAGGGAAAATAATCCTTCTCCTTGTGTCATTCCAAGCAAGGAGAGCTAATGTGGAGAACAACAGGAGGAGCTCTTCCTTGAGGTCACCTTTCCTGGAATGGTTCTGCTTTCCTTCTGATCCTGCATGGCCAACAGCTGTCAGGTTTTTTGCTCTCTCACAGCAGAGACAGGGCATGAAGACGTTTACTGGAGGGGAGCTGCATCCTTTTGTCATGATGCTGATCAAAGACAGCTCTCGTATTTCAGCATGGTGTAAGGTACAGCGTGAAGTGGGTGCTGTCCTCAGCCTGGTCCCCTTCCCAAAGGACAGCACACTTGTGAACAGTGCTGCTCCTGCAGCCTCTTCAGCCAATGCCTCCACAACATGGTCATTTATTTATCTGTCCCCAAGCCCTGATACCAGGCAAAGCAGCGTCCAGCACACCGAGGCCTGGAAGAGATGGTGGCCACCTCTGCATGGGGAGGACTGAGATCCTGCAGAGCCTGGGGAGGACTGCTCCCCTTTACAGGCCACAGGTAGATCCAATGAGCTGGCATCAGCAGTGGTGGGCTCTGTTGGGTGGCTGGAGCTTGCAGCTGTCCCTGGAGAGTGTTTTGAAGTGGCCCAAGCATTAAAGTACTACTTGTCTGTGGCTGGCAAAGAGCTACACTTGCCTGTCACCTGAAGAAACCGAATGGTGGGATCTCAGCTTGAATAGTGAGAGTGCGACAGAGCCAGGAGGAGCCCCAAAGCTTCTTCAGACATCTTGCTTCTGCTCTGGGCCACCATATGCCCCAGCCAAGGCTGTATCTGACTGGAGGGGCAACATGGTGCCTGGTCGTGCTGAGGTGTGGTGAGAGGCACCCAGGACTGTGGCAGCACTGGGGGTGCAGATAGGAGCAGCTCATGGCTGAGGGGTGAGGGCGGGTGGTGAGTCCTGAGTCCCCACTGTCACACTGGTCCTGGGAGGAGTTCCTGGCCCTGGCTGCATGTTGTGCTGTGGTCTGTGCCTGCTCGCCTGCCCGGCGGGGGGATTGGGGTGTGTCCCCTCCCACGGGGAGCAGCCCCGGGTGCGGGGGAGTTGAGGAGCAGCTGATTGCTGTGCTCCGTAGGAAGAAATAAAGAAAAAGGACTTCCGCAAAGAATATGATCTCCTGAAGGAAGAAATTGCTGCTCTGCTCCACCCACACCATGCATGAGTGGCCTTCACACGCTGACTCATCCCTTCCTTCCCAGTGAGGGAGGCAGTGCTGAGTCCACGCCTGGGGGTGCTCCAGCATTTCCACTGTGGGACAGGACCAGGGATCTCTGCCCCTCCTGTCCCTGTGCTGAGCAGCTGGGACAGCTCTTGTCCATTGGGCCTTCAAGGGACCTCAGTGCTTGAAGGATCTCAGCTCTGGATGACCATGGTCCTTCAGGAGCTCTCATGATGGCACCTGGCCATGCAATCCACATGGCCCTGCCAATGCTTCCCTCTCACTCTGTGCTGTCTGTCTCCTACTCAGCCAGCACGTCCTTGTGATCCCAGGGGACCCAATGTGTGTCAAGTGTCCATGCATCAGCTCTGCAGTGGCAGGGCTGTGCTGGGGCTGGGGGTGGTGACGGGATGATGTTTGGGGATGGTGGGAGTGTGCCTGTGTCTCAGGTACAACAGCCACCGCTGAACACCCTCTCTGAGAAGCCAGAGGAGAGGTAGAGGAGAGATGGGACCTGGGACAGCTTTCATAGGGCTGCTGGGAAGTGCCTGATGACTTTGAAAGCATCCTTCCTCTCAGCATCCAGTTTGCCTGTGAAGCAGTTTCTCATGGGGTATTGTAAAGACCAGAACTATGAAAAGATATTTGAAAGAGAACTGGGCAAATATCTGCAACCTCTGGCTGAGGAGACAGCCCACATGGGAGGGTGTAACATGTCTCATTCCCATGCTATGGGCCCTGGAGGAGAGGAGCCTGGAGAGTTTGCAGGTGACCGTGATGAGTCCTTGTCCCTCCCTGCTAGGTGTGCTCATGGGAGCTGATGGAACGGGAGGGCTGTTGCTGAAAGGTGACTTGTCCACTATGGACTCAGCAGATTCTTCTAAATGTCTCAGTCCCCAAGAAGTGTCTTGTCTTTTCCCATTGCATTTTCTGCTTCTTGATCATCTCTTGATATTCTTTGCCTCAAACACCTGTGTGAAGCATCTGGAAACATGATGCTGAGGTTGGACTCTCGGCTAAAGGGCTTAGGCTCAAAGTGTGACACTTGGTGCTGACTCAGGGATTTGGGTGAAGTGGTGGAGGACAAGCTGTGGCTCCTGGTGTGGTCCCTCCCCACTCAGCGCTGACAGCACATGAGAGGCTGCTCCTCCAGTTCTTTCCATCTGTGCCTCCATCCTCCTTGCAGGTTAAGCAAGGAGGGAGCTCCAGGGCCCTGATGTGGCCTCCTGACACATGGGGCAGGGCCAATGGGGTGCCCCAGCAGTGTTTTGCTCTCCATTCAGCGTGTCCTGGCTCTGGTCCCTCCCAGGGGTCATTGTGTCCCTCAGGGACACAGTCACAGCGATGAGGGGAAGAGGAGGGAGCAGGGCTGCCCTTGCTGCTCCAGCTGCTCGGCAAGCCCAGCACCACAGCCCTGGCAGCTTGGTGGCTTTGCGGTGGGGTGTGGGACACGCAGCGGAGGAGCAGTGCTCAGCAGCTTGCTCGGAGCTGCCAAGCACAGTGTTTGTGGCTGAGGGTGAAGGCTCAAGGCAGGCAGCCCAGACACCCGCTGGCACACGCGCGTGGGTGCGTGGAGAGCACATGGCAGGTGACAGGAGCTGCTGCTCCTCTGCTCATTGCAGCACCATTTGTCTGGCTTGTGCCGAACGGAGCGCTGAGCTGCGAGGAGCTGCCTCCTGATGAGGACACAGTGTACCAGAAAATCAAGTGAATGGCTTGATAATAATATGATGATACAATTTGGGCTCATACAAGCAGTAACAAGAGACGGGAGCAGAATTCAAGAAGCCAAACATCTTGTGAGAAAAGAACTAGAGAGAGAAATGTGGGAAGGAGATAGGGAAGACTAGATCTTGACTGCAATGGGATTGTTGCCTCTAGCTTAGGGCTATGGATCTATCCACCCTGGGCAGAGGATGGGTGGTCAGCAGGTGGCCCTTTCCTTTGCTCCACCTGGTAGAGGGATGTTCCCCTTGGCTCCTTGGGACTCGTGCAGGAAGGTGACAATGCTGGTTGGCCCATCTCGCCTGAGTCTGCTCTGTGTTGGCGGGAGGGGTAGGCTCCCCGTGCCAGGCTGGTTTCAGTTTTGCTTTGAGTTTTGTTTCCTTAATCAAATGAAACATTTTGACATGTGGCCCCCGACTCCGTGAGCAGGCTCCGAGTGCTTGGGGGGAGGCTGGTGAACAGCGCAGGGAGCATCACTGGGGGATGCTTCCTGCAGAATACACATCACTTACCGAGACATTAATATTAATGACCAACCCAGCCTAACCCCTTGTAAAAACAGCCGGCAGCAGAAGTGCTCCTGCAGCTGTGTGCAGGGCTCCCTTCTCCATGGCTTTCTTCCTGCTCCTGCTTGCTCGGCTCCCAGCTCAGCACCTGGGGAGGAGATGAAAGGCAGCCTAGGAAGCTCCTTGCTGCATCCCAGGGCCATACAGGAGCTTGTCCCGCACCTCGGAAGCTCAGCACAGCCTCAGAACTCCTCGCCCTGCCTTTCCCTCCAGACACACAGGTAGATTTTCGCACAAGTGGCTTCATGACTCAAGTTTCTTTCCCCTCCCTCAGTCTTGGGCCCAGCTTATCCTGTTGCCTCTTTCCCACCCCACTGCTGTGTAGCAGCAGTACATTAATGTATAGTCCCTGTTCGAGTTGTCTCAGCTGACACAATGCAGTGTACGAGTCACTGCTGTGGCACTGAGTGTAGGCTGATGTCTCCTGTAATGAACCTTCATTCCCATGTTCAGTTCCATTCAGACCTTCATGAGTTGCTGCCCTGAGTCCATCCCAAAGGAGCTGGTTCCAAGGAAGTGGAGCCCAGGTCTGACCCCACCAATGAGACAATACCTTTTTGGAAATTGCTTCAAATTGTGGCCACTTCTGGAGGCAAAAGCATCTGAGAATGTCTCTGAGAACGTCTCTAGAGAGCCTGGTCCACTTATTAGACCAGCCTCGTGGGCTGACCTCCCTGCCTCTGAAGCAGCACCCTGGTGTTTTGGAAACATTCCCCAGTTCTGGCTCCTTCATCTCCAGTGACATGGGCTCCCAGCAGCCTGGGAGGAGACATCTCAAGTTACGGCACCATCAAAGTTTAGGAGAGATTGGCAGTGTGGAAAGAGATGGATGGGAGGGAAAGATCATGCACCAGCTTCTTTGCTGCCTGCCCTCACAGCAGGAAGGCAGGAGACCAGCCCAGACTGGTGTTCAGATGGCTCCTCTAACACATTGATGTACCTGCACTCCAGCTGGTGGGCAGGCAGGGAGGGGGCTCTGCCCTGCATGGGCTCGGGCATTAGCAGGTCCCTGTGTACAGTGTTTTGTCTCTGTCCGAGGGGTTACAGGTGAAGCAGCCGTGTCCCCTCGGCACTCCTGCTCTGACCTTCCCTGGCCTTTCCTCTCTGTGGACATCTTGGCCTTTTTTTCCTAGAGACTCTTGAATTGTTTAAACCTGAGTAAGCCTTTCAGTTCTGGGGTTGGAATGGAGGAACTGCTGCTTGCTTTAATGGCTGCACTTGAGCAGACTTTTCTCCCAGAAAATGGGAGGCTGAATGGAGAGCATCAACCTATAATGCAGCCTTCCTTTCTGCTGCTAATGCTCGGTTGCTAATGAGGAGGGAAACTCTCAGCTCCTGCCAACCAAGTGATGCAGTAGCATTAAAGCTCTGAAGCAGCAAAATGCTTAAGAATATCTTTGAAGTGCTTTCCAGATCCTGGAGTGAAATCGCACAGCTGCAGCGTGAGGCTGAGCCCCACCAGATGCTTGGAGGAGCTCTGCTTCCCCAGCCCAGTGCCAGCAGATGGGACAGCCAGGATGCCTCCTCCCCAGCCCATGGGCAGCCACAGCCAAAGTCCAGCCCCATCCCTGGGACTCACTCCCAGGGACAGGACACGTCCCCAGAGAACCCTTGGGAAGTGAGCGGGGAGGTGTCTGGTGTTGTTTGCCTGGCAAAGCTGACCATGCACTTGGGGGTCTCCGTTTATCTCCCGAGGTTTTGAACCAGGGTTGGGGACACATTTAGCCTGTGATGGTCCAGCTTGGTGATCTTGCAGGGAATTCTTACCTTTCAGTGAGCAAATAAGGCAGGATGTGTACAGGAGGTGCTGGGGTCCTGGTTCACATTTCTGGTGGTGTTTGAAGCTCCTGAGGTGTCAGAGACATGGCACAGGGCTGGGTGACTGGTGCAGGGCCTGGGGGCTGTGGCTGCTGGAGGGTGTGCTGGGGGGGCTGCATCAAACCCTGCCTGAAGCAACTCGGGGACCCTGACTTGGAGCTGGGAGTCTGGGCTCAAGCACCCCTGTTCTGCCACTTTTGGCACAGCCCTGCTGCCCTTCTCCCTACACCCCACATCTCCTGCTCCCCACACATCCCTGTGTCACGGAGCAGGGCAGGATGGGGTGGGGTCAGCAGGGGACCCCTTTTCTATCCACCCACTGTGCCAGGGAGGGGAGAGCGCTGCTGAGTGCCGAGGCATCGCCTTGCATTGCTCATCTCTCCTCCTCCTCCCTGCTGCTGCCCTCATTTGGCTGCTTTTTGTAGATGAAAAGTGGCCTTTAAAATCTAGGACAAGGTCACCCTTCCCTCGCCACGCCACAGCCGCAGCCCCGTGCGCTGCCTGGTGCCAGCAGCTCTGCAGAGGCTCTGCCAGGGGGCTGAGGCTGCCCAGGGGACCCGCTGCCAGTGAGGACATCTCTGCCCCTTGGGGAGCTGGGCAGCAGCCGGGGTGAGAGTTAGTGTCCTGCTCTGATGCCACCTCAGTGCCCAGGCAGGGTGGCACTGGGCTGGAGGCCAGAGGGCTGGAGCTGGCACCCACCTGTGCCACTGCTGCTCCATAGTAGGTGTCTTTGCATTGCGAGTCTCCTGCACACTCTCCTTCAACCATGCTGTCCCTTCATGCCTTACCAAAGTCCTGCTGCTCACCTTGCAGGAGAGATGCTTGATCCTGCTTGGGTGTCTCCAGAGCAATGGGACTTGAGTGCTTGGGTTTGAAGTCCTTCTGGTTGAGCATGAGCCACGGCAGGTGGAATTGGTTTTCCACATGAGCGGGAAATGTTCTTGCTCCTCATGAGACTTGCTTGCTCCTCCTGGCACTGCCAGTGCTACTGGCAGCTTTATTCCTCTGTGGTGTGAGGTGGTGGGGAACCAACAGGCCAGCAGCCAGCAAGGGCTTGTAGAGTCAATGCCTTGCAGACCAGTGTTGGGTGGACATGCTTGAGTGTCTCTGCAAGGTGCAAGAGTGGGACCCGAGGGTGCTCTCTGGATCCACTTTATTCCACCTACCTGCTCCTTTTCTTGCTGTTAGATGTTGTCTTCTGAGTGCCTGAGCCCTTCCTGGCACAGCTTGTCACTTGCTCCAGCCCAGCTGAGCCAAGGTGAGGTGTGCACATGAGCTTCCTTGGGAGCAGGCCAAGCCTGAACATCCTCTGTCCTCCTTCCAAGCACAAAGATATTGAATATAACCAGGCTTGTTCTTTCAAGGGGAACCAGGGGTCTAAGCCTCCCAGAAGCAAATGCTGAGCAGTGGCAGCCCTTCTTGATGAGCAGTTTCCTCATGCCTGTCCCTGTTGGCTTTCCAGGTGGATGCCAGCACTCCCATAGCGCTTTTAGTTGATGGAGAAAGACAGTCCTGATGTCCTGGCCAGCACTATGTCTGTGCAGTGCCCAGGGCTGTCCAAGCTGCTGATGCCTGTTCTGTTTCTCTGCTATGTGCTGCCAGGATCTAGCTCTCTGGCTGGAGCTCCTGGTGCCCCCAGGAGAGGATAAGCTGCTGCCCCAGGCCAGGGACCATCCTGTTCTCAGGGGTGTCGCAGGATGCAGGTGGGGCTGAGCCAGAGGTGGAGGGACAGGAAGCCAAGGGCAGCACTGGCCTGGGCACTGAGCACACTTCTCCACCGAGGTGTTGGCTGGGAGCCTTCCACCTGCAGCCCTTCCATTGCAACCTCTTGGCAAAGAGATGCTGTTACTAAAGAGAGGAGGCAGGTGGTCAACCCAAAATAACCAGATGGTACCTCTCAATATAGGACAGGGTGGACCTGTAGTTCTCACTGGTCTTGAATAGTGTCTGAAGGCCTCCTTTGAGATACAGGAGTGCAAGGCTTGGACTGATGCTGCTGTCTCCTGCCCCAGGAGGTGATCCAAAGGACAAGAGCCACGTGGGTCCACAGCCAGGGCAGCAGATGCAATGCTGGAGGCACACCGATGCTGCTGCAGGGGTGAGCTTGGCCCCTGGAGTCAAGGAGCTGTTCCTGTCCCAGGGGCACAGCAGATGATGGTTTTGCTGTCTGGGCTAGAATTCCTGCTCTGAATTCTGAGAGGCAGAGTTGCCAGTGCAGCAGCCCCCAGGGCAGGTCCTGCACATCCTGGAGCTCAGGGAGAAGGGGGAGGGGGCTCCAGCCCTGCTGCTCTTGGAGGAACAACCTATGAGTGCTGGTGGCACCTCTGGACAGGGTTCCTCCTGCACATGCAGGTCAGGTGTGCTCTAACAAGAGCACTGGCTCTGCACACCCAGCGTGTGTGTCCCTACCTCGAGCATGGGCCTCTGGGTGGTACGAGGTGAAGCACTGGCTGATCGTTCTGTCCATCTCCAGCTGAGACAGGGAGAGATGCCCTTTGAGAAGAGTCTATCTGGGAGATAATGGAGAAGTCCTAGGGGTGACTGCCCTTGACAAAGAGGTTCTGGCTGGTTCTTTGCCTTGTGCATTTCTTAAATATGCCTTTTGGTCCTGCAGCCCAGAGACATTTACTATTTATCCCTTTCAAAGCCAAGAACTGTGGAATCCCAATTTATAACTCCATTAGGATGGTTTGTTTATCCACTTACACTGAGGTGTGTCAGACAGCCTTCCACCTTTCCTCTGAGGAGAGCAGCTCACTAGAAAATATGCCCATGATTAACTGCTGGTCTGTTCGCTTCCCTGGCAGTGCACAAAACCGCCTCCTCTTCATCTGCATTCTGATGGGTACTGACAAGAGGAGCAGTGATCCTGGCCTTGTCCCCAAGCTTGGGCTGTGACTCCAGCTGTGGAAGAGGAATAATTGCCTTGACTCTTCCCCACTCTCCTTCTGTCTGGCTTGATCCATCTGAATTTGAAAATAACAAGCTTAGTGTCATACTAGAGCCCCGGGTGTCATCCCAGTAGCTTCCAATCTGCTGAACATGCAAGGTCTGAGATCCCATTTGGCTCTCAGACCTCAGAGTGGTGGCTCTCAGATCTCAAACTCGTGGTGCCCAGAAAGGCTTGTCTCCCTAGTTCCTATCAAATTGGGAGTCTTCCATGTATTAGCCAAAAAACCAGTCCAGCCCTTCAGACTATCTGGGGTAGTCTCCAAAAGCATTATGGGTATGCTGGGAACAATCTTTGGGTGCTTATGGAGCATTGCATATGGATGGTCTGGTACTTGACACAGAGTTGGTGTGAATTGTCTTTCTTGAAGGCTTAAGCCCCTCTTAAAGACTGAAGCAACTTGTCGATGGGTCTGGCTCTAGACTGGGCTGGGTGGGCTTACAGCACAAAGCTGCAGGCAAGGTTCAGGCTGGGTCCTGCTCTCACTGCGCTGGAAGCTCTGCTCAAGCAGTCCCAGGGTGCTGAACAAAGCTGGAATGGAACTGCAATTGTTTGGTCTTACAGGCAAGCGCTGACAGAGGCTGTTGCAAGATCACACTGGGTCGTGTCCTGTCCAGTTACATCGGCCTTACCCACATCTGCTTGGACCAGCACCTCCAGACGTCTTCTCTGAGTGAAAGTAAGAGCGTTTTGCTGGCCCAGCTTTCTAACCCAGCTTCTCTTGGTTCAGGACAAAACCCAACCATATTTGGGTTTAATACCTAGAAAGTGTATTTTGACCACACCGACTCGTTCACACAAAATACCCCCAACTGCAGGGTGTTTTCTCTGCTGCCTTGTAAACACAACTGCCACGTGGCTCACAACAGCCTGTTCTTCATGCTGGCAAGTCAAGTGAAGAAGGCACAGTGGGGACAAGCTCTTCCACTCCCCCTCCACCAGGGACTCTGTGGAAGCATTCTGCTGTGAAGTTCAGGCATGATCAGCCTTTATTAAACATCATTAAACTTGTCCCTGCAGACCAGCAACATGAAAATTTCATGTGGCTTTTAGTGAGGCTGGGCAGAGCTTTTTAAACCTCTACATCTTGAAAAAGATGTGGGAAGAAATCTGTGCCGGGTTAGGCAGGGGGGGAGAAGCATGTAGAAACTACACCAGTATGATCTCAGGATGGGAGGTGACCTGTGGTGGACTCCAATGACTCTGTGAAAACCATGCTTAGTTTTTAAGCATCTCCTTTATTTGGGGGCAGGGATTATAGGAAGTAGCTGCTTCTTGGAGAAGATCTTAGGAACTCTGACCCAAGATGACTGTTTAATTCTTGTACCTGTGAGGGGACGGAATAAATGTGGAGTTTAAAGGAGACTTGCTGTGCTGCTCCCATTGCTGCTCACAGCAACAGCTGGAAATGGGAGCAAGCCCATGGCAGACATTGGCTGTTCCTATGGGCAGCATCGAAGAAACTACTCCCTCTGCATCACTCTGTCAATAACCATCAATTCAGTGAAGCTGGAAAGACCAAAATGTGCGGCAGAACACAGGTTTTCTTGCACAGCCAGCCATGGTCTGCAAGACTTGCTTCTGTCAAACATCACAGACTGAGAGAGCACAGGATTTGTCCAAACTCCATTTGTGGTCCCACAGCTCCCACTGGCACTGCAGGTCCTGTGCTCTTTTGTGGAGAAAGAGCCAAAAAGCCACCGACCTCGTGTGAAATACCTGAGTACAGGCATGTTCTTGGTACTCCTTGGGTGGGAAGGCTTCACCTCCAGCCTGGCCCACAGTCAGTGCTGCAGGGCTAGATGGCAACAGGATCACCAGGGTACAACTGGGGACTCAGTGAACTAAACCCGGTGTAGTCACGGGGAGCTGGACATGCTTAACTACAGCCTCGGGGGAGGATGGAGCAGCACAGTGTGGACAGAGGCAGGGAAACCTGGCATGGGCCATGTCCAGGGCCACCTTGGTCCTGGCAGCCTGGATGAAGCTGCTCCACTTTGATAGCACCACTGGCTCTCCAAGGCCTCCCTGATTTTGGGAGGATGTGCTGGCTTGGCATTTCATAGAATCATAGAATGGGTTGGGTTGGAAGAGACCTCAAAGATCATCTCATTCCAACCCCCCTGCCATGGCAGGGACACCTCCCACTAGACCAAGTTGCTCAAGGCCCCATCCAACCTGGCCTTGAACACCTCCAGGGATGGAGCATCCACAACCCCCTTGGGCAACCTGTGCCAGGGTCTCACCACCCTCAGACTGAAGAGGCATTTGCCATGGCCATGCTGGTCCTGAGGCCCTGCTAGATCTGTGGGGTTGGTTCCTCCTCACCATTTGCACCATGCCTTTTGGCCTTGTTTCCTCAGGGCTGTGACCTGCTGAGCTCTCCCCCAGGGCTTGAGGAGAGGAGTGGGATGGGACAGAGGCACCTAGAGAAGAGAAGCTCTCTGGTCCCCAGTGGTCTGTGGCAAACAGCCCAAGGGGCAGGTACCCCCAGGCAGAGTCTGCCTTCAACCCTCCTCCAGAGCCTGCATTGCACTGGCACTGCCAGACCCCAGGGAGGAGCAGGCACAGCTGGGGATGGTGCCCATGCTGTCCACATGTCCCCAGTGGAGCAGGAAGGCTTTGGGAAGATCCCAGAAGCATGAGGTGAGCCAACTCAAGTGTGAGTTTTGCCAAGTGACAGATCTGGAGGTTGAGCTGCAACCCAGCAATAATTAATGTAGCACTTATTTTAATGACTGCCACTAATTGCAAAAGCAGAGAACTCAGCACCTTGTGTCACTGCAGCCCTGCCACTGATCTGTGCATCCTCACGTCCAGCAGTGAGGAGGGGCAGCAGGACACCTGCATGTTCCTGTTCCCAAGGTGACACTGAGTCATGGTCCCCCGTAACAGCGAGGGGTTTACAAAGGCTCCCCCTCCAGCCTGTGCTCCTGCAGTGGAGGGCAGCAGAACTTCGCCATAGTCCAGCTCTTCAGATGCCACAGGAAGGTTGTTCCACATTGTAGGGTCATTGCATTTGTGGAGAGCAGCCCAGTGGGAATCTCTCCAAGCACATCTGCCCCCTAGGCACGATGAACTTGTGCTGTGCCTTCCCTACAGCCCATCTCTGGCCTTGGCACCATTTTAAGTCTCCCACCTCACTGGACTGTTCCCCAGCTCGGGGTACTGGGCCACAATCCCAGGCTGTGAAACAAATACTCTCACAATGGGGGGGCTCTGGTAGAGATTTAGCACTCCAGGTGCAGAGACGAGCTCTCCTTTAGGGCAATGAAACAAGGGGTGAGACCTGCTGAGCACAGCGTGATCACCAAGGCCTTTCAGAGGAGGCTTGAGCCTTGAGAAACAGGAGAGCCTGGGAGGAGGGTCTCTTGCAGCTGGTCCTTGCTTTCACTCCCTCTGGCCTCTGTCTCCCCCCTTGCCTGTGGGAAGCTCAGCAAAAGGCAAAATCATCATTATTTTGTTTTCCCAACCTGAGCTTTAGGTAAAAATTAGTTAAATAAATATTCCTGATGCAGCAGTGGTTTTCACCAAAGGCAGCAGCATAGAGTCATAGAACCATTTAGTTGGAAAAGACCTCTAGGATCATCAAGTCCAACCTTCATCCCAACATCTCCCTGACCCGTAGAAGCCACAACATGACCCTAGATCTTGCCACCGGGTTAGATGGAGATGTGTGGAGGGCAAGGAGCCATCCTGGAGCCTTCCAGGATATTTGTGTGCAGAATCCCTGTCGGATCAACCCAGGCTGCCAGCCTTGCCACCCAGACTGGGCAGGCAAACCCAGGCGTGCTCAGGGTGTCAGCTCATGTGCACAGAGCTGTGTCCCTGTGTGCCTGGAAGCCTGGTGAGCTCTGTGGTTGCTGGGGAGGGGAACGGGGCTTGTTGGTGGTCTTGGCTGTTGCTATATGTAAAACCACCAAGCACTTGCTGGGGCTCCTGTGGTGCAGTGAGTGTGGTGCAGCTCTGCACCCCCACCAGACCCTGTTGCTGGCTCTTGCTCCCAGGGACTGAACCCAGCCCCTTACAGCAAAACAACCAAGCTGGTGAAGGGACTGGAGAATAAGTCTTATGAGGAGCAGCTGAGGGACTTGGGGTTGTTTAGTCTGAAGAAAAGGAGACTGAGGGGAGACCTTAGTGCTCTCTACAACTACCTGAAAGGAGGTTGCAGGGAGGTGGGTGTTGGTCTCTTCTCACAGGTCACAACTGACAGGACAAGAGGAAACAGCCTCAAGTTATGTCAGGGGAGGTTTAGGTTGGACATTAGTAAAAACTTCTACACCAAAAGGGTTATCAGAGACTGGAACAGACTGCTCAGGGAAATGGTTGAATCATCATGGATGTATTTAAAAGCCATCTAGATAGGTTTTTCAAGAACATGGTGTAGAAGTGGGCCTGATAGAGATAGATAATGGTTAGGCTTGATCTTAAAGGACTTTTCCAACCATAGCAGTTCTGTGTTTCTGTGAACAAGACAGACTTGCTCACCTGCGCTGCCTTCAGTCCAGGGAGTTCAAATCACTGTTAATTGGACATTGCTGTAAACTGGCCCTTGGCCCAGCCAAGACCTCGTCCTGCTTTGTATGACCCACCCTGCAGTGATCCTTCAGCAATCCCAATCCTGCAGCAATTCTGGTCCTCCAGCAAACCTGTTCCACCCTCACTGGTGTTGATGCGATGGGAGCGTTGTCCCAAGGAGGCTGGTGGAGGTCCCCTGGGGGTCCCTGGTGATGGGCACGGTAGTTCTGCCCGAATCATGGCCTGGCAGTTGGTTCGTTAGGTGAGAGGGAGAGCAGGGATGCTCCAAGCAAGGCAAGGAGGGGTGGGAGCTGCAGTCCCTTACCTCTCTGGGAGCACCCCTTGCTCCAGGGGGCAGGCTGACAGGGGAGGCTGCACGTTCCTTTCTGCCCACATTGGGGTGGGCTCTGCCCGTCCACAGGGGCTTTACTCCAGCCCTCACTCCAGCTGGCATGCAAGGGGCCATTCCCCTCCCTCAAAGTCCTGGTTCGACTGCGCAGGCCTTTGTCTGTGCCTGCTGCTGCCTGTCCCTGGGGTCAGCTCCTGACCCGAGGGGGTGCGGGAGGAGGACAGAGATGGAATCGCGTTGCTCCTGTTCATCAGGGTCCTCAGCTGAGGACAGAAAGGCTGGGGGAGGAAAGCCGTTGCCCCAGTCCTCCTGTAGTGGCTGGTCCTGGCCTGAGCCACAAATGGGGCTCCTGTTCCCCTCCACAGCCAAGATCTCTGCTGCTGGCATGGTGATGGCAGATGAGGGCTGCTCCTTGGGGAGACAGCACTCTGCTCCCCGTCCAGCTGCCACCCTGTGCCAGAGCCCACCACCCCAGGGCTGGCACCGGGGCACGGACCCCATTTGAGAAGTGCTGCAGCAGGGCTGGGGGGTGTGAGGGGGGTTATTTATAACCTCCCTGCTTTCACCTGCCTGCTCAGTCACAACAGTCCCAGACGCTGCCTTTCCTCCCCCGTTTTCCATATGCTAATACTCTCCTCTCACCTGCCAGGGGCTGCTAATAGACTTGTTCATGTCAGCCTGACAGACAGCCCTTTAATTTTCTCCTCTGCCAACCGTGTGGCTGCAGGAGAAGGAGGCCACCTGCCAGGGCAGGCACGGTGGTCTGGCAGGTTTCCAAACCACTGGGGTCCCTGGGAGATGGACATTGCTCTGGGGGGTCTGGGACAAGCAGCCTCTGCCCTGTGCTGCCGTGCCCAGTCACCAACTGGTGGCAGGGAAAGTCAGGTACAGACCACAGCAAGCTTGGCAAGGTCCTTCACCTCCTGGGCTCCCTGCAGAACCTTTTCCCCTCCTGTTCCCAGTCTGGCAGAGGGGCTGAACCCATTCCCAAAAGAATGCTGCTCACCCAGGAGCAGAGAGCTGCCTGCCTGTCCTGCTTGCCCAGCACACACATGGCAAGACATAAGGACAGGGGGAATAGGTCCCTTGGGACATCAATGATGCAGGGACTCCTGGAGGTGACAGCAGTGCCTGACTTACCACCAGTAAAAGGTGGAAACCCTGCTCTGCCTAAGAGCTGAGTGCCCGGCTGGGCTGCCAGGGTCTGCTCTATGGCTGTCTTTGGGCAGGTTGCTCTGCCAGCTCCCAACCTCTGTTTCCACAGGCCTTTTTTTACCTGTGCCCTTGTTTCCACCTGTCCCTAAGCTCAGGTGGTTGTGTTCTCCCTGGCTTTGCTTTAGAGGCCCACAATAACCTGGGTCTCCTCCAAACCAGGAGCAGATGTGGTACTAGCCTCCATTCCTCAGTCTCGCAGGCTCTCCAGTTCTGTGCTCCTGTGCAAACCCAAATGCTTCCCCCTCCTTACCCTTCTCCCAGCTGCCAAAAGAGCCCAGTGCATGGCCCCAGGACCTGCAGCGAGCTGGAGACACGCTGGGCATAAGCAGCCCATGGTGCTGGGGTCACCCTGGGTGGGTGGTGGGGCGGGGGGCTCAGCAGCCTCCCTGCACACCCTCCCTGGGCCTCTCCTGATGTGAGCTTGTTTTTCTCACTAGATATTACTCGTGTTGAGCACCTCCCTCTATCTGTGGACCATTTGAGCATCATTCATTTCCCAGGCGTTCTACCCCCTCCCCCCTCTCCTTTTTTTTATTTTTAAATTAAAAAGAAAAAAGGAGATGTTTCCATAGGAACTTGGTGAGAGGCTGATCCCGACCTCGTTATTTGTTCAGTGAAAGGAACTTTATTTTTGTCTGTTTGTGTACGTTGTCAGATTTTGGCTAAACCTACTTTCCTGACTTTGTACAGTGAGTTCTTTTAATCTTCATTTCAAATGCATTCATCCCGTGGCTTAATTTATCCCGTATTGTGATCAAATTTAGCTGGAAGCGATCTGCTCTGCCAGTGCCGAATATTCATCAACTGCCTCATTCATTCACTGGAGCAGCCCCTGCTCAGATCTGCAGGTGGGCAAGGACATCTCCACCTCCCTGGCCTCTGTCTGGGACTCGTGCACAGACAGGACCATTCTGGTGACCCAGTTGGCCCCTTTTTGATCCAGAACTGGCTAGACTCAGCCTCCATCCTCCTGGAATGAAGGCCATGGGGAGAACAGGAGGCGAAACATCCAGAGCCCGGAGGACAATTCAGGAGGCCTTTGGGGAAACAGGGCCAGTGTGAGGTGTAATCTGTGCTTCCCAGCAGGCCCCAGCTGGCACTGGAGCATGAGCTGGGAAGGTGCTGGCCCCGTCCCCCTGGTATAGGCCTGTCCTGCCTGTGACTCAGTGTCTGCAAAGGTGCAGAAGAAGGGTCCTTGATCTCAGCCATGAATTAACAGCCACAAAGGTGATCGGTGGTGGTGTGAGAAGTGACACCTTTTCCCCCAAAAAGAGTGACACATTCTTCTCAGGGAGACATAGCCCCCGTTCTGGCAAGCCCCGGACTGGAGCAGGGCTGCAGGGGCAGTGCTGGGGTGGACAGGGGTGGCCCAGGCCCCCCCCCTGCTCTGTGCAGACCTGGTGAGAGGAGGGAGGGCAGGAACCCCACAGGTTCCACCATCCAAGGGCTGTTCCATGGGAAGGATTTTGGGTTTGCCTTTATCGTCAGGCTACAAGTAAATATTACAGAGTGGAAAGAGGATGACTTCACTTTGGTGCTGATGTTGAGGATTTAAAAGGAGTTTTGGTAGAGGTTGAGTTGCAGAGGTGTGGGATTGCCTCGTTCTCCGCTTTCCCTTTGTCTCTATGAATCAACAGTGTCTAAAAGAGGAGAAAAAGCTCGTTTGAAAACTGGGATGAATCAGAGAATCATTAAGGTTGAAAAAGACCTCTAAGATCATCAAATCCAACCATCAACCCAACACTGCCATGACCTGGTACCGTGTCCTGAAGTGCCATGTCTACATGTTTTTTGAACCCCTCCAGAGGTGGTGACTCCAGCACCTCCCTGGGCAGCCTGTGCCAGTGCCTGACCACTCTTGCAGTAAAGAACTTTTTTCTAATATCCAATTTAAACCTCCCCTGGTGCAACTTGAGCCCATTTCCTCTCAACCTAGCAAATATCTGTGAAAAGAAAGAAAAAAAAAAAGACGTGAGAGGAGGATTGTTTTGGTTTGTGCCTCTCCCCCAGCTCAGCGTGGCAGGTCGAGGGCTGAGGAGCAGCCAGCAAGGGCTGGGCTGCTTGCAGCTCATGAAGCCACATTCCTGCAGCTGCACCGCCCTGACCCCAGTGCAATGACCCTACCATTGGCTGGGAGATCAAGGCATGTGTGGGGAAGTGATGCACCCTTTGCTGCAGCCAAGCAGTGTTAGATTCAGGGTCTGATGGCTGTTACATGATGCTGTTCCACCAGATCATAGAATCATAGA
>VYZX01006532.1:0-26145 GCA_013401335.1 Brachypteracias leptosomus
CAGCCAGACCCACTACAGTGTGGGTCCCTGATAATATTATGACATGGAAGGTGTGTTTGGAGGCTTTGCTTTGCTCTGGAATCTCCTGCTTTGCTTTGTATGTTAGATTTCTGTTCCTGCAGAGCCTGTTGATATATTTAAGGTTTCTGTAGCACTGCAGCTGGATTGTTTTGGAGTGAGGAAGGAAAAGAATTGGGCAAATGTATGTTTTCTTCTGGATTTTGTGTGTGTTCATGAAATGCTGGGAGTGTTCTGTTTCTCTTCAGATAAGGAAATCTTGTCAGCATGAATGACGTTAATTTTCCTTACTTAAAAAATGTTGGGGAGAGGTGACAGAGACTTTGTTAAAGTTTTGATTGATAAAATTATCTCACCTTGAGAAAAATATACCCTTTAAGTACTTCTCTAACTTAGTATATCATATCCCTCATTTTTGCGCATTTATGAAATTCGGACAAATGTAGATTTTAAACTATCTTAGATTACTTTTTTTTGCAAACTTTAGCCCTGAGTAGTGCCTAATAAGCCTGGGGATTAGATTCCTAAACAAATTTGCCAATGACCTTTTCAGCTAAAGAGTGAAGAAAGACTGAAAAAAACCCAAAGTACAAGCTAATCTGCTTCTAGAATGATGTCAGAGGCCAGGGCTTTGCACTTGAAAATAGGGAACATAAATCTTGGTTCCTTCATTAGCTGGGAAAGTAAAACAAGCCTTAGAAAAACTAACTGTAATACAAAGGGAGAGAATGTGTGGAGAGATCTACTATTTTTAGACTATCTGGCTTATAAATGCTGCAAATAATTATGACCTAAGTATTTGTGTATTACTTTACAGGTCTGAAGGTGAAAGTTCAAGAAGCCTAAGGTATGTGCACATTATATTGTTTCTGGCTTGATGTCTTTGTTGTAGGAAAATACTTAAAAAGCATAATTTTATTTAAAAGCATTAAATAGAAATGGATAATTTTTTTTAAATGTGGGTTTTATTGGTCCTACTTAGTATGCCATTTGTGTTTTGAATAAAGGATCTTGTACCTGGGATAAGGTCAGTAATTCATTACGTGACACTTCCTGAACATTTCTATCTCCAATAAGACTGGTATATTAGCTTTTTTAATTGTAAAAAGTTATTTATAGTTAGTTTCCAGTGTTTTCAATCTAAGTACTCAATAGTCATTTGTATTGGCAAAGGTGTGAGCCAGCTGCTTGCCAGCTTTGAGGGGCAACATCTGTGTTGGTGAGAAATCCATGTCTTGCTTCAGACTTTTTTAGTGGTCTCCTCTTCTTTACTTGACAGTGAGAGCCTTCATAGACTTATTATTACAATACTCATTATGCACTTGGAAGACTGAACTAATTTAGAGAAAATGTAGTTATCAGATACTTTACTTTTAAATGGCTCATTTCATATTCTATGCCTGTTACCTCAATGGTATATTTTTTTAAATCTGCCTCTTTGAAAATGTGACTGGGTCAAACTTGTAGAACTTTTAACAGTGCTCTGAACAGGACTGAACTTTAAAATCATGTTCTTGAATCTGAAAGTGTTCCACGTTCATTAGCCCATTACAATTAAGCAGGTGCTTTGATTCTTGAGGAATGTGACAGTAGTCAATGATAAGGTCCAAAGTATTGGCTGTGGGTTCACCATAATACACTGCAGCTTGTTTTGGAGATTGCCAGGACTTTATATCTAGGGATATTGTCTTTTATTTCATAAAAAACCAAACAAACAAAGCCAGGACCTTCACTTGTAGAATGAAGAATCCTGTTCTTACACCCAGGTATGCAGAATATCTACAAAAACAGGTGAACCGCAGAATAATCTGATAACAGAAAAATTGAAGTCTGTAGAAGGTGATCAAGGATCTTTTGAAATGTCTTTTTTTCACAACAGAAATCCAAATCAGTGTGGTATTAGTGTGGTTCAGGTCTGTGCAGGGGAAGTTGGTAGCATGTTTTTAATATACGGCAGCTGAACACAATCACAAGCTGCTGTAGTTCAGATTGTAGTACGATGCCTGTGCTTTATTCCTTGGACTTTTTAATTCCCAGCAGGGTTGCCAATATGCTGGCAAGCTATGGAAGGGCTAATGATGATCAGCTAAGACAAACTAAAAATAACTCCACTGGCACGTGAATTTACAGTACTATAATTGAGATCACATTGCAGCCTGTAATAGTCATTCTTGTTTTGACCTGCAGAGTCTCCTTTGGGATTTGGCTGCCTAGATGGGGATGGGAGGTGGTATCACTGCCCTCTCATAAGAGTTGAGTTCTTCTCTTGGAGACCATATTTTGAGGAATTTAGGTGGTGTATAGGCACAGCTGAAAACCAGTTACTGCAGATCTGATTTGGGTGCTACCTGGAAACTAAACATTGCTAGAACTCTAGCTCTTGTCCCTAATACACATCTTGATGAACTAGGATGATTTCTTTGCAGGGGCTGCATGTGTGTTATTTGCTAAGGGACTGGGCTGCAAGACTGATGGAATAATTTTAGTATGTCTTGCCAGATAAATTCCACACATTAGAGGAAGGGTCTCCTCAGACTTGGTGCGTCTATAGGTACTAGTGATGCTGCACAGGACGGCAGTACCTAATATTTCTGCATGTTTCTCCTGTATACAGGCTTCAGGGTTGTGATGATGAAAATTAACAGCGTGATGATGAAAATCAACACCATGTTGATTTCTCTACAGAAACCTGCAGGCAATCAGCGTGAGTCTTGGAGTGCTGATACAGTCATCTGTTTTGAGGCTGCTCAGTGAATTAATACTGTTATTCAGCATGAACCTGAGTTACTCCAAGACAGCTCCAGACTTTTATGATAACCTAAAATTAGGTGAACAGATGAATGCAGTAGCAGGCAGCTCGAGCAGAAGGCAGAGCCATATTCCTCCTGAAATTCTCTTTTAGTCCACCTCTTCACTCTTAAACTGTGTTTCTTCAGAGCTGAGGTGAAATGTACTGGGGATGTGCTTTTATGTTTCTGCCTGCATAAAATCCTGGTCAGCTTTTGTCTTGTCTTGGGCAAAAGCTTACTTAGCTCTTTAGGTAGCTTCTATACATCATGGTTAATTTGCTTCATGCTGCTTCCCTTTATTTCTGACAAATGGAGATGAAATGTAGTCATCTCAAATGAAATTATAAGGTCAGCCTAGGGAATAGTGCTAAAACTCTGAAGAGAAGAAATCATCATTGCTGCTTAAAGAAATATCAGCAACATGCCAGGAAATCAGTATGCTACCCATGCTATGCCAGTGTCTTCTGCTAAATTGTCCAGTTGCATTCACGAAGAAGCATCACAAGGAGCTGCAGACAGGTGAGAAACCAGGAATAAAAGGTACTCTCTCAGCGTTAACTGGACAGGTACCATATTGGCTGAAATCAGTTAAGGGCTTATGTTTGTGGCTAGTAAGCAAAAGTATCAGTTGGGATTGTCACGTTTGACACTCACTAGCATCAGCACTTAAGATAACTCTAAATAAATGCTGAAGTGCAACCATTTATTTTTTACTTCTTTTCTGCCAGAAGATTGTTTTGAGATCAGATGGATGATAGTTTGACATGTATTTCTCAGTCACTAGAAACCTGTATCTTATGACAGTTTAGTGGCTCCTAACACAGAAGCAAGATCTTTCTCTCATGTTCAGTGCTACATGGGTATGAGATGAACCAGTGCAATAATTAGCTTATATATTTGCATCTCTAGCAGATGCAGAGAGGGATGGATCAGTCACTTGAGTTCAGTGTGGGTCAGAGGGATGCACTGGAGTGACATGGGCTTGATAGCTGTGCTCTAAACCAGACTCATCCTTCTCTTTTCCCTCGTTATGTCCCATCAAACCATTGTCATCCTCATTAAACTTTTAAATTCTTCTAGGAGAGTCTTCTCTGAGCAGCAAAGAAGAATTAGGATTCAAAAGGGCAGGGAAATACATGTATCTTTTAGGTCTTTTTTGCTTGTTTTGTCCCTGTCTTTTCCTCCACCCTCCTCACCACAAGCTGGGATCTGCAGCAGGGTTGGGAAGGCCATAGGAGTCTTCCACCAAACACACCCCTGTGCCTGGGACTGGGAATCCTTGGGTCTGGGTTAGTCTCTTCCAGTTGAATGAGTGCAATCAGACTACTGATCAAGAGACTTGCCTTGGAATAGCTGGATTTTTTTAATATCCAGTACAAGTGGTACTGGAATTTTATGTTGTTGTTCACTTGCAGAAGTTATTGCCCGGGTGGGTTTGTTTTCAGTAGCTTTATAGCTTGCCATAATGACGAAAACTTATCCAGAAGATGTTTTGAAATGCTCTGAAATGCAATAAGCACTAAATCTGATGATGCAGGGACAAAGTTGATGCAGAAAAGCAATATGATTTGAGGTAACACACTGAAACTATTAAAAATCATCTTGATTTTTTTTTTTACCCTTGGCTTTCTCACTGTAGCAAAATAAGCCCTTAAAATTCTTTTTGCTTATAATATTATTGTGCTGTAATAAGCATGCATTGGGTCCCTTTTGGTGAATGCTGTGTAATTTGCAAAGCTAGGTATCTGTTAAACCTATTAAAATTGATAAATTGCCTTGAACATTTTGCATTCTCCGATGTAATGAACACTTACACAGTGAGCTATGGAATTGTCACTGTTATGATCCTTTTTAATTTGTTTGGCAAGCAATTTTAATAGTTAGTAGTATGACCTGGCAGTTATAGGTAAAGTGTATATGTAGTATAATCCATCATATCAAAGTTTGCAAGAATACTGTCTCAAGTTATAGTAACTAGAAGATGTTCCTCTTACCTCTGCTATGGACCTTGTGTGTTTAATGAACACGAGGCAACACAGTAGAGGATTCAAGCAGTGTATGAAATGCAGAGGGACTCAAAAGAGTAGTGAGCATCTATGACTAGCAAACCTCTAGAATCTGCACAGAAACAATACCTCTGTACAATTACTTCTTTCCTTCTTTTCCTGTTTTTATTCTTGTAAGAGATTAATAGTAGTATGATTAAAGATGTAAGATTTAATTATTTCTCTAGATATTCCCTTGCTGATTTTCTGGCAGTAAAATAGGTGAGAGAACTCACATCTGAGTTGACTGTAGTTACTCAACACAACTACTTCGTGATATTCCTGGTGGGATGCTTATGCTGGTGCTATGCTCAGTGAGCAGCAGTGCAGAGCCTATGTCCCAGCAGGCATCCTGTGCAAAATACATCTTCAACCAGACCCCTGGAGTTGACCTGTCCACTTCAGGTTTTTTTTATTCCTTCCCATTTGTCTACTTTTTAAGGGAAAAACGAAGCACAAAATGGGCTAACTTGTAAGTGCATCAAAGCAGGGAGTTCTCATAGCTCCTGAACTGAGAGGTACCAAGGCTATTGCCAAAAAAATGTAGTGTTCTGTGAATACCCACATAATTTAAGAAATATGCAAAGGAAGAGGTGAGAGCCTGAAGGTTAGTTAAAAGAAAAAGAAAGGGGAAAAAAAAAGGACACTTGAAGTACTACCTGTGGAGTCTGTAATTCGTCTTAGTATGTCAATAAAGAAAGAACATGGAAAATTTTGTATCTGTTGTGGATCATGCAAAAAAGCTAATTTCTTGTAAAGGTGTACATTAGATTAGGTGTAAAAGTAATTGTCTAATTTACTTTTGAGCAGGAAAGAATTGTAGAATATCAGCCTAGTTCAGTGCTGTGTGGAGAGTGGGAGGAATGGTTGTTAAACAGACCTTGGCAAACTTCGATAATTGAACCAGAGAAAAAGTCTGTCAGGAAGCATGGTTTGTGGTGTTTGTTTGTTTTGTTTTCCCCAGTAAAATCTACTTTAACTGTGACTCAGCCTCCTTGCTGATAATCTGAAAAGTTCAGGTTTTGTGGAATTAAAGACAGACTTGTAAAAGTAATCTTCAAGTTCAAATGTGTTGCTTTGCAGTCTGAATGACTCAGCGACTACATGTAAGAGGGCTTTTTAAGGCTGGTTTTAATCATTCCTTAAAGACTTTTCTACAGTTTTAGAACTAGTCCTTAAAATGTGCAAAATCACCATTTGTTACTAAGTTAAAAAGGAAAAAATCCTTCAGTAGATCTCTACATAAATGTCAGGCTGACCCTCTACAGTAGAATGGAATATGATGAGTTTCTTGATTTTAATTTAAATCAGTTTTATTACTGCTAACAGAAATAAAATTTAGGGAAATGGCTTCCAGTAGCTGAGATAGCTGCGGAGTTGCCAATGGCTTTGAAATTATGAAGTTTTAATTTGAATTTTAGAATGAAAGGACAGCAATACATTCATCAGCTTGTCAGAACTGCTTCTGCATCATCTTTAATAGTTAACTCTACACTTGGGATGTTAAAAATAAAGTATTTTGTTCCTGAAAATGGTATGTAACATTTACTTGTACAGAATGAATGAGTGAAAACGAAAAAAACAACAACAAAAAAAGAAGGTTAGGAGCACATATTCGTATTTCTTCTTAAAAATCTGTGGTATTGATATGAAAGACTTTGTGCAGAGCACTCAGATCAGCACTCTGCTTGTGGCTTCAGGGTCTTGGTCATCTTCCAACCCCTACCATTCTGTGATTCTGTGAAACTGCATCAGCTGTGCACTTTAACCACATTTTTGGTACTTGATGATATTTAAAACAACAGAATGTTATATTTTAGCTTGAGATAAACTCATGAAAGTAGTGGAGGCTAGAGATGCAAGCGCTGGTGTATGAGCATTCTTAAAAGGTGAGTGACATTTTCCAAGTAGATCTTCTCTTTTGTCACACACATCTCCTATTAACAGCTTAGATTAAGCTGCTATTAATAAACAACTGTAATTGTTTTTTCCAGATATTCTTGGAGCTGATGAAAACAAATTAGCTCTAGGTTATCTGTTTCTGAAATCATTTGCCTGCACTGCTCTTTAGATGCGACTGGAATGTCTATTCTGCCCTTTCAACTGCTATATGAGTACATGTTTATCTGTAAGAATTTTTTTTTTACAAACCAAACTAGAGATGTTTTAAAACTTTCTGATTTTCAAAAAAGATTGAGTGTATACCTCAACAATTGCTTTAAGTGTTTCAAATTACATATCTGACTTGCCAAGCAGAATTACTAATACACTTCAAAAAACCCTTGCCAGTCCAGTATTGGTAGTTCATCAGAGGAACATTTTAGCATTGGACAGCTACAATAGTAGAAAGTTAAGTGTTAATGTAAACGAGAAACACGAACATTATTTCAGGAGCTTTCTCCTGTTTTTACACATTCTCTGTTGGAAGAAGGAAAGCAAGAGATTAATACTGTGCTTTTTTGAGGCACTTTAGTCAAGAAGTGAGTTAACTAGTTCTCAGGCAATACAGCCAAAATCATATTATTGCCTCAAAGTATAGCATGTGACTGCATGATGGTGCTCTCTAGTAGCAGGAATATGATTGAGGGGACCTATATTACCTCACAGTCTTCAAAAGTCCATGGTTCTGTGCTTCACATAAGGTTTTTTTAATTTTTCTGGATTGCTTTTCAATATGTTGAAGAATCTAGGCATATTATGGTACTCCATGACTCAAAAGCTTCAGGTACTGCAAATGATTCTAAGCATCACAGACATCTATGTTGTGTAGAAAAAGTGCTTTGCATGAACTGAGCTGTTTCCCCCTCCCCTTAATACTGTTTTCTTAGACTCAATCATCAGGGAAATACAATAGCATTGTACGGTTAGGTGAATTAAGGGAAAAATGGTGATTTTTTTTTTTTTCAATAGTTGTGGAAACACAGGTAGGTGTCTGTTTGAAATGTAATGAAATTTTTGTTTCAGGTAATGTATTATACTAATGTTTTGACTTCTGAATTACTGAGATTTCAATTGTTCTACTGAAAAGTACAATCAGGTCTCAGTAAAAATCAGGTAGCATCCGGGTAGATAAACTAGCATATGCAAGCATTTTGTCTAAAATTATTTTCACTGGAAATAGCTCTAATTTGTGTGAATTTCAGAGTGCTGATTGTGCTCAACAGTATTCTGGCTGTTGTTGAATTTGCAATCTCAAAAAGACAAAGCCTTGCAGGTGGTTTTGCGTTAATTCAATGCAGCTAATTTTTATTCTCAGTTCTTGAACGAGTTGTTTAGAAGTAGTCACATTGGTGACTGTAAGATAAGGCTTTGTGAGCCACATGTGGGCACAGCCTAATTCAGTCAGTGGAGTGCTTGTAGTGCCACAAGATTTCTGTGTACATGCAGTAATTTGAATTTCCTTCATGATTTTGCCATTCCATGTTAAATCCTGAGTTGCTTCTGTTCTTTTCTGTTAGAATTCACATGGAAAGTTGCTGAATCTAGGTGATAGAATATGAATAGAAAGAATGGAAAAATGTAGAATATTCTATACTTCGTGTGCTTCATGATGTTCTTCAAGGGCTTTGGAACTGAATGGCTCATAATTAACCTGGTTGAATTCCTGTTTCTTTGCCATCACTGCAACTCATGATGAGCAAGGGTAGTGTGTATTTTAAGTTGAATTTAGCACATCTGTTAGCTGCTTGGTTGGACAAAGAGAATCACCTCCAAATGAACTTGTGTTTTAGTGAGATGAAGACATCCTGCTATGCAGCTTAGACTGCTTGAAATTGCTTTCTGGCTTCTCTCTATAACCACTCTTCAGAAGAATGTAGAGTGTGTGTGCCCTCGCGACACACAGCTTTCCCTGGTCTGTGTTGCAGGCTAAGAGAAATGGTCACTTCTTCAGTTACACATTAAACTAGCTAAGGGATTTTCTTTTTAAAATTTTCTTTTATTTTTCCTCTTCTCTTTCTTTTCCTCTTCTCTTTTTAAGTGGAGATGTGTTTATATTCCCATAGCCCTATGAGGACAGGAGTGAAAACTGACTTTAGGAACAGAATTAACTGGTATACTTTTCTCTCCAGAACACTGAAAATATATACTAACTGTTGGAAAGCCATGTGTATGTGAAAAATGATAGGATCATGAGTAGGAGACAGTGAGTTTTGTTAATTATTTGCCTCTATGCACTGGTGAAAATATCTGCTTCCTTTCACGCAATCTGTTTCTTTCAAAAGAACTCATATATTAGGCATTTACAGATGGGACTTTAAGGTGCAGGTACCTTTGGTTCAGATGCAGTGCAGCAATTTTTAGCTAGTAGTCTGCACACTGACAACTTAAAATCAAGTATAAGAGAGAACTGATACTGTAAAAGTCAGCCAGAGAAGACTTTCAGAGATGAAGTTTTAAGTTTCTGAAAGTATCATTCCTTTATTGGCACCAGGGCGAGTGGGGGATCATTCCTCCTAAGGCTCCCACCCAGACCCATTTTCAGCCACTATTTAAAACCCTCAAATCCCTCCCATTCCCACAAGTATTTAACATAAAAGGTGGTGTTTCTTGGAATTCATTAAAATATTATAATGTCCCTTGCCTCTGCGTGATGGTCATTACTTCCTCCTCCTTCATCTTCCTCATCTTGTGATTTCTCATCCTTGCACCTGGCACTTGTTTGTGTTTTCGCTCCATGAATGTGTTTCAGTTACACTGATCTCCTCCAAGATGTCCTTGCCTTCCTTATCCTGGAATGTCTTAACAATTAACAGTTCTCACAATTAACAGTTCAAAGCAACCATTTTCCCAGCTTAGTTCAAAGTAACAGTTTTCCTTATCTATCACCTACATGCCAAGCCACAGCTGCTGGGCTTGAGAAAGCAGACAAAGCAGACCTGAACATAGTAAAAAAAAAAGGTGAGAACGCACTCCACTAAACAGGCTCAGCAAATGGCAATTCAGGCCTTCTAAGCCTAACTTATACTATAACTGTATTTCAAAGTTCAAATGAGCTATCAGAACTTTCATGGTTTATCTTTCTGATCTCATTGCATTACACAAGTAGTGGTTAGACTAATTCTATCCCACAGGAAAATATGCAGCAAAAAATAGGCCTGTAAAAATCTACCAATAACTTTAAAGGTCTCTTTTTCCTTTATGCTTTTAAAATCTGTATTCTAGATAGTTTTATGCCTCAGTGTAATTCAAGAATGATTCTGGATTAGGAATTAACCATGATTTAGATACTGGTTTCTCAGCCCAGAGGCTGTTCTAATGATGCTTTTGGAATTCCAATAAGTGCAATTGTAAGTAAATGGAAGATGAAGTAAGCAAACTATGTATTGGAGAAACTGAGAACAAAAGAATATGTTAATGTTATAATATTAATATATGTATTAATTATATATAAAATTTAAAAAATGTTAATAGAAACAATGACAGAACATTTTAGGTTATTAGAGAAGAAAAATGAATATCCTAAAAATGAATATCCTGGAATTAAGACTAAAGCTTCATTTGTGATGTACCTGCTTCCTAGAAACTATTACAAGTAAGCTGGAGTGGTTGACAATGTGTGTTTATGGCTGAGGTGATGACTGTTGGTTGTTTTTTTCCTGCAGTTCTTGCTCTGCTTTCTGGAGAGAGAGAAAAGTCAATTTTTGTCATGATTTTAAAATAGCTTCTTCCTTATTCAGAGAGTTCTCAGAGGTTCCTAACTTGTGGTGACAGTGCACTCCCAGTTAGAAGCATGGAAAATGTACCACTAATGGGGATCCCTTGCAAAAATCTGGTGTGGATGTTGTTGCACTAATACTGCTCATGAAACTTAAATAGGACACAAACTTCTCTGGAGGATTTTCTTGTCTTAGATGGGAGGGGTGGAAGGAGCCCAGGAGCCCAACAGGTGCCAGTGGAGATCAGGAGGTGCTGCTTTGTGTGGTTGCCATCCTTACAGCTGTGTCCAAGTCCTTAACCCCTGAGGCAGGGACTCCTGTGTACTTTTGAAAGCAGGAAACCGTTTCTTACAGTTTATGGGAAATTGTTCTGAACTGCTGCACAGAAGACTTGGGCTCTGTATGTACATGGTATCTTTTGATTTTTTAGTTATAATTTATTAGTTATAATTCAGACTGTTTGAATGACTTGATCACTAACACCACCAGTAACTTAATCTGTTATTTTACTGAAATGCAACCAGCTTTACTATTAGGAAATGTATTTTTCCTGTTGTAGAAGTGTCAATATTTCTAACCTGTGTATTGTGTATATTAAAAGTCACCATGTCAGCCTCTTGGCTACCTCTGGAAAGTACTTTCAGAGTTGAAAATTGGGATATGCAGGATGAGTTGAAGAGATTTTTGTCCATTGTCTAGCACAAACACTAATGAGAAAGGATTAGGCGTTGAGTCTGTTGTGTGCCAATACAGTCCTAACAAAAGCTGTGTCACCTTTGGGTAGCTAAATGTTGTTATGGGAAGCAGGTTATAGAGAGGGGGTATTTCCAGTATGTCCTGTAGAGGAAGACCTTACTGATTTTGAATAATATTTAGTTAATAAATATGTGAAAGCATTTTTTTCGAAAATCTACTTGGAGTTTTTCATTTTCCTTATTGGATGGGTGTTGGTGTGTCCTACAGTATGGATATTGTAGCCAAGGAATTCTTTGAGTTTTATGGATGTATCACTTATTTCTTTAGTGTCCAGCCTAATATTTATCTTCAGGTTGTGGTGGCCATCAATATTGTATAAAGACAGAAGCATGAGAACAAGAAATATAACTAGATTTGATAATTGCAGCAACCAAATGTTGTGTCACATGATTTCAAATTATATTTATGTTCTTGTAACTTCTTTGGTAAATGAAGCTGTAGATTTGCCTGTTTATCAAAGATTACCAGGATGCAGTAATCAAGCCTTTCATGCATACTTTTTGTTATTAAAGCATAATGAAGGCTGTAAAGGTTTCTGTGACTTCTTTAGTAAAGATTACTAACTGAAAGCTTTAACCTTTTCTGCCTCCTTGCTTTTCCCTACCATTAGCTGTCTTCTGTTGAGGTGGAAAGTAAAGCACTTCAACTTGTCTCCATAATGAATGACATCGCTTTCTGAAATCCCATCCCTGATTCCAGTCTTACCTGCTGGACATATTTGTAAATGCCTGTCAGCTAATCTGCCTAATTTCTGCCATCGTTTGGCCTCATTAACTTCTTGTTGATTAAATCAAGTATGTTACTTCGGCTATCCCTATCATTTATTTATATTGTTAACTTTATCAGGGGAATAAGATTCCTCCTCTGAATTTTAATGCCAGAAGCAGTATCTGTGTACAAAAATAGAGATTGGGGTGAAAATTAAGAGCTGCACTAAATACTATGTACACTTACCATATGATAAATAGGAAGTCTTTTGAAGATACGTTTTAACTGACTTGCTCCTGGTTTTAGTCAAGTTTAATTCTAACTTGTGTATGGTGCAAAAGTGATGAGTCATGTACTCAAGAGCTATGTTTTGAAGTGATATAAGAGTACAGTTAGAGAATGTTCTCTGGATATCTTCAGTCTTTCAGTTTCTTCATGAGCTTTTGTGTATTACACAATGAAACTTTAATTTTATCTTCAAAACTTTTAAATTGAAGCATATCACTCATCTTAAAATGAACCTTGAACTCAATTGAATGTTTCCTTTCTAGAAAGTGTAAATCAACCACATGCATGAATTAAAATGACACCATTATTCAGTTGTAGGGAAAAAATTGACCTTTTGTGCTCAAACAAATATAAAAAACCCAGCAAAAAGTCATTTAAATCACCAACTTTCTATTAACCCCCTCAGCTCTGATGCACAAATTGAGGAAAGTTTACACTCTGCAATGAAGATGAGGATTTCAGCTCACACATTGTCATTTAGTACGTGCTCAGAATATTCTAAGATAAGCTCAGTTTGCCTGAGACGTCACAGCTCTTTCTTTTTCTCATAATCTTCCTTCTGCTTTTGGTTTTGAAATGAACCACTTTGAAAAGCGTAGCTGTAAGTAACCTCCTGACCAACATGGGTCTTTGCAAGAATGACAATAGACTTTGCAGAAGTACAGCTACAGGGGAGTATGTGCTGCCAGAAGATAACAAGAGCAGGATATTTAAGCATTACTTTGATTGTGCACTGTATCTATTGTAAATGAGTATTTGACTTTAAAGAACTGGGTCTGCTGTGACTACGAACTACTGTGCTGTTTGTAATCCTGTGGCACTAAAGTGTGCTGCAGTTCCTGAAGTAATTGTGAATTAATTGGCATCACTGCTCTGCAAACAGCAGATGTAATTGGATTCTTCAGAGAATGCTTTCCACATCATCCTTCAGAATTTAGGCATCTGAATGGTTTAGCAGCCTTTATTTACATACCTTGGAGGAAGACATAATATCTGGAAAAAAGTATCATTGAGTAATGTGCACACTGTAGGGGAAAGAATCAGAGCAGAGATTGTTTTGGGATGCTGAGAGAAACTAGTCAAACAAAAACTTAAAAATGCTAGCATAAAGAGGCCTGCCTTTAAATTCTAAACCAGTCTGTAGCTTTTTGAGATTTCTCTTTCTTTGAAAGTCAAACCAGAAGTCACTCTTCCAAATCTGGATTCTTGAGAAATAGTTGACTTCTGTTCTGGTAGTTTCTCTAGACTCTCTTAGGAAGAAGTGGTATCACTCTCCTCTAAGGCTCAGGGTAGCGGGCTGTTCACATGAGGAACTTATTTAAACCAAAAGCAGAGCTACTAAAGGAACCAACAGTTGCTAGCTACTTATTTTTTGTTGTAGTTACCTCATTATTTAAAAAAAAGACATTTGAGGAAGCTGAACAGATCAACCAAGAAGCTCATGGACTCTGTAAATGTGACTGAGTCACCCGTAAACTGGTTGCCAGCTTTTTCCATTATTCTTGCATTCTATTTGGAGAAATAAGGAATTGTCTGCCTAAGTATTTTGGCTGTATCCAAAGTGGACTCTAAAATTCTAAGGCTAAGTGACTGAACATTTCAATAATTTCTGGCTTCACTACTTGGCTAAATGCTTTATAATCCTTGTTCCATGGAGATGGAGGAATTTTTCTTGGTAATGCTGATAAACTGATTAAAATGGAGGAAGTCTGAAGGGATTATGCTGATGCCGTAATTTCAGAATACAGAACTGGATTATATTGTAAAAGAAAAGAGTAGAGAGATCATTTAGGGAGACCAAAGGTAATAACCTGCTTCGCCATTGTTTCTACTAAAACCTCTAGTGTCTGCCACTATGCCCAGATTCTGACTAGAAGGTTTCACCAGAGCAAGCCTGATTTTCTGAAGTGGCTCTGTCTCAGGAAGTGCTTGCTGTTTGTGTGCTGTGTAGCGATGACTAAATGGTCTACAGAGAGGGTGTTCCTTTTTGCACAGTCCCTTATTTAAACAGCTGATTCTGTCTTGGATGTAGCTCCAGCCCTAATGTAATTAAAATCACTGCTGTGTCACCTTGCCCTTGCTGTATAAGACTCTTATTTTATGCCAATCCATTCTTTTGATAAAGACTGAGTGTGTGGGAGATAGTTCTTTCAATTCTTTGCTTCAGCAGATGAGTCATTTCTCAATGCTTCAGGGTAGTGAATGTACCTGCTTTCTTGTGATACAATCCTTGCAATGCCTAAACATTCTTAATGTGATGCAAGTGCCATTTAAATCTGTTTCTCTAACAGCAGTCTTGTTGTGAAGAAATGATTTACAAATTTTTGGAAGCCTGTGTTTTCCTAAGAAGAAAGCGGGGCTATTTTGATAGCATAAACCAGGAAGGCTACAAGTTCTCAGGATCTATGCTCTGTCTCTGTAGTGCTGCTTTGTTATCAGGGCAAACCCTGATGCCCTGATTATGTGAATTTATGGCTTATGTCCTTATTTTCTCCTAGGACAAGCTTGATAATAACTACAAATTTTCAAAAAAAAAAAATCCTAAAGTAAATCACAGTAACATTGTGGATTGTGAACTGCCTGCAGGAAAGAAGCCAGAGAGTAGTGGTTGATGGGACAGAGTCTAGTTGGAGACCTGTATCTAGTGGAGTCCCCCAGGGGTCGGTACTGGGACCAGTACTATGCAATATATTCATCAACGACTTGGATGAGGAAATAGAATGCACTGTCAGCAAGTTTTCTGATGACACAAAGCTGGGAGGAGTGGCTGACACACCAGAAGGCTGTGCTGCCGTTCAGCGAGACCTGGACAGGCTGGNAGCTGGCTTTTCATTCCTCTGCTGACATTGTACGTCTTTCACCATTCATGCCTAACCTAAGTCTGTGAGAAACAGTCCTATGCTATAATAATACTAAATATATGTAATGACTTAAATATTTAAAAGACTTCATCAAGTCTGAGAGTGCTTAAGGCATTAAATATATATTAATTCACATTTCTTAATCACAATGAAAAGAATAATCTTTTAATTTCCTGCTTCAGTTCCATAGTCTATACTAACATATATGTGTTTATGTTGGTGGAAGTGTGTAGGCAAAAAAGGTAGGGGAGTAGGGGCTTAAGATATTCTCCTTTCCTTTTTCTTTGAATCAATTTTGTAGTAAAAGCAGTGTGAGCACACGCTATGTAAGGAAAGCTGAAGAAGCCAGATAACTCCTCATTTCAACCCACTGTATCTAGGTTTTAGGGAGGTTATTGAACAAGCTGACTTACAGACTTAATGTGACAGATGCAGGGCTATCCTCTGAACCTTCATCCTGTTGTATGCCAGTTCTTGAATGCATATATTTTCTATATGTGTGTTTATATTTTAAGTGCTAATGAGTCTTGAACGTTGTTCTCAGACCATGCTTAGTGAGTAGTTCTTTATCTCATGCCTTGCTAAGAGTGACCCCCCCCAAGTTACATTAGATCATTGACACTACAGTGTAAAAAAAACCTGAACCCAGACCCCCCAAAACCCCACCCCATTGTGTAACGTTGAAACTTCCTCATTTATAAAAATATGTAGGGAAATGCTTCCACACCTACTCTACCAATTAGAATAGCAGCTGGCTTTTCATTCCTCTGCTGACATTGTACATCTTTCACCATTCATGCCTAACCTAAGTCATTACCAGTCTGAAGCTTTTATAGAGATCTTCTAATGTGGTTCAGTAATAAACATTTAAATGATCACTTCAAGGACAAAGATCTTACTGCTGTTTCTTAGCCAAACTAGGGCAACACTAAAGGTTTAGGATTAGACAAGAATCATAAAAGCTGAATTTATTTTTTTTTTAACACTTATCTAGTGGCAAAATTGATATCTACTCCCTCAAAGGATGTAAAAAGATGTTAGGCAATGGATAATTAACAGTAGAAGCAGGATGGAAAGGTACAGCAAGACTTTTATGCAAATGAATTACTGGTTCTTTATTCAGAAAGGATGATGTGATTCTTAAAGCTTGTCTATTCTCAGTTCCAGTTACAAGTGAAAAGTATTACCTAATTAAAATGATACAAGTAGAAAGAGTAAGTGCCCTTAACCAAACCTGCAAAAGAGGAGTTTTAATTTTTATTCTGACTAAGCCAGGGCTATTGTTTGTCATAATTTCTCCTAATAGTGAAAAGTAACGTATGAACAGGGAATTTCCTGTGAAATTTAAGAACTGAGCAGATGGACAGTCTACACTGATCTCCATGAGCTATTTCTAAGTAAACTCAATCTTCCTTCTATAAATTCACCAAGTGATATTCTGTGATTCTGTGAAGTGATATTAGATTTCTGTCTTGAGCATCTTCCTGTTTTCCTGTGTGGTTGAAGTAGCAAATGAACTATCCTACCTATATGGTGGAGGGTACAAACAAACACCTGTCAAAGCTGCCTGAATGTCATGCAGCTGTAAATAATTCTCATTAGAAAAGTAAGCTTGTCATTTATGTTCATTTTTGGGGGGGGAGCTTAAGATACTAATTTTCAAAATAAAAAAAATCAAGTTGTAGCTGTTATCTTTCAATTGCTTTGCAGCAGATGGAGCAGACACACTATACCTTTCCACATTGAAACTTAATGTGCACTGAACTGATTTGTAGATGAACTGGTAGTAAGATTCCAGATACAAATTGGTGTTTTGAAGTATGGTGTAACACGGATTTGCTTTTTGAAAGGCCAGGAAATGAAAGCAAGTGTGTTTGAATGGTTAAGCTTTTTCATAGGGGAAAGATACATGTAGCTTTCCAAGTTTAGACTATTTCTTTAATTTTACCACTTTATTCATTACTTTCTATTATAAACAGTGACTTTTCTCTTGGACATTGCTTTCTTGCATGCAAACCCTTCTAAATGTGTTTATTTTGAGGAAAAAGAACTGACAATAACCATAAGCTAAACATTCCAAAATATTCTGTTACAGTGAAACATCTTATATGCAGATACAGCCACATATTCAGGATGCTTTTAATACCTATGTTTTCCTCGAGAGAAAAAGTTATAAAAATTGTAGGAATGGAAAGAAAAAACACAAATTAATACCCTGTGTCTGTGGCAGAAAGCTTAGGGAAGAACTTGGAATGTTGGTAATGGAGTTGGAGTTGTCTGCTCGGTATAGCAGGGATTATAGGGATGATTCATGGAGCTAAGAGCACTGTACCTGATGAGACTCTTTCTTTTGCTGGAGGTGTCTGCATGGCTATGTGTTAGGGCACAAGGTGCTCTGTGTTTGGCAGGTGTTTTTGTTGTTGTTTTTTAATTAAAATATTAGTTGGGATAATCTCTTGCTATCAAAATCAAAGTACCTTGAAGATGCTTAACTTGCTTTTGGCAGTCAGGGATGAACTGACTGTGTGTGAAGGTTGGAGGTGATTTTTAGGGCAGTGATTTTGAAGCAAGACTTGTTTGTAGCCTTCTTGCCCCTCCAAAGTATAATTGCTTCAAAACAACAGAATTGCATATAATTTGAAAACACTTTTCCGTCTCTCTGCGATTTGATAGGTAAGACTGTATGGTGTTATAAATCTAGGGCAAGAAAGAGGTGACAAAGTAGTGTGAAGGACAGGGATACAGGCCGCTCCACACTTTCACTAGGACAGGAAAAGGAGCAGGAATTTCAATATTCTTTCCAATTTATTTCTTCTTTGACTCTGAATTTGCAGGTGACTCCAAACAGGAAGTTGTTAATTAATTCAAGATTTGTTCTGCTGTGGTGGACTGTCCTGTTCTAGGGTCCTGTGCGGCAAAATGCCTGTGACTTAGCTGAGATGTGATCGATCACGTAATTTAACCAAGTGATTAAATTAAGGCCATAGTAATCAGAAAAGCTGACCAGATAAGCAGAAAATACTGTGAATTAAAAGGAAAGATGAACACTGACTTTTATGTGTGTGCATGCACTAAATGAATATAAATTTAAAACCGTGTATCCAGGGTAGGTATTTTACTGTACTAATGTTTGGAAAGAAGATAATAGAGGATATTAGCATTCTATTACCTTGATATCTATAATAATGAAAGATACCTGTGCTTAAAATAAGAAATAAGTAGAGCATGAAATAGTGCAAGGTGTCCATGGTGAGAGGTTAGAAGAGCGTTTAGAAAAAAACAAACTTAAAGAAAACGATAAACTTGTCATCTGGATGGCCAAGATCTAGCAATGCCGTTAAATAATCATCAATCAATTTTGATGAGCTTTTAACTTATCAAATTTTAAGTAGGAGTTTTTTACTAGGATTATGAGAAACACACCACAAGCATGAGTTGGAAAAAGTGGGAAAGAAGGATGCTGTTCCCGAAGTAGTGCAGCTCAGAGCAGAGCCTGCAGTGGCACATCCCCATTGCAGTGCAGTAGACTCTGTGTAGAGACAAACCCCCAGCTCCCATCTGCCACCTTCTCTTTGCCATAGCTTTCCTTCTCCAGTTTTCACTGCTTATCCTCCATCTAGCTTCAGCGATGGCTTTGGGCATCTGTACAGAGGCTGTGAAGCACCAGCAAGGTCCTGGGACCTAGTTCTGGGAATGTCAGTGGCCCTAACGCTGTGGTGGAAGGAGGTGTGGGAGGCTCACCAAGTCCAAGATGGGGAGAGAGCAGGTGGGACCAAATCTGTTAGTCTTTTGAGGAAGAACTGTGACCTAAGGAAGCGGCAATTCAGCTAGTTTCTTCTTTGAGTCTCTCCCACAGGACTTGACTCGGAACCAATCAATTGCAAACAGTAATTAAAAAGAAGTAACAGTGACTCCAAATAGCTTCCAAAGTGCCATTTTCTATACAAAATAATGAAAAATACCTTGAGATAAGTGCATTTTAATAACTTTATAATGAGTAAATCATCTCCTTTGTAAGGTTCATAAAAGCAGTGCTGAAGTGAAAGATGACAATGTGGTTGCTATTCAGGAATCCCTTTCTGAAGTGTGTTCCTCTACAATCTTGACAAAATAGTCTCAGAGGAACTGTGGTGTGAATTTGTGGTGTTTAATACATCTAGCAATCTTGCTACCTAATTAAAGCAGTTTCCAAATATTTACTAAACTGCGTCTTAAGTAACATTGCCTATCTATCCTTTTTTCTTATTATGCGACTGTTGGTCTGCAGTGTCATAAATTCTGAAAAATTGTGTGTAATTAAGAATCTTTCCTATTAGTAAGATTCGGCATTGAAATAAGGACAAGTATTGCAAACACAATTCTGCTTTTGTAGACACTTTTGTGTCTGTTATGCTGACACTAAGTGGGTATTTTGATGTGTCAAGTGACAAGATAAACACAGCACAGTTTGCTATTGCTGCTTTTTATGGTTCCGTAATGGATGTTCTTCACTCTTAAAAAGGCATTATGCAGCAAAAATTCATTCATTGCCACTTCTTCGTTTAGTTTCAACTGACCTATAAACAACTTCAAAAAATTGTCTAACCCATTTGGAGATTAAAAAAACAAGCCTGAATTTCTTTCTTTGAAGTACTTATTCTTTCTCTTCTTCCTTTTCCTGATTGTTTCTTAGATGTAAACATAACTAAAAATTAAGCATTGTTCAAATATCTGTCCAGCTGCAGTCCCTATCTGGGTATACAGGCTGAAAATCTGTAGTGACTGGTTCTCCCTGCATTTGAAATGGTCTCTGATTTTTCTGATGGTTTGTTAAAAAAATGCCCCACCAGCCCAGCTGTGTCAGAAGTCCAGCTTGTTCTTGTGAAAGAGGTTTATGAATCAAATTTTATTACATTTTGGTTGCTTCCTGTAAATTCTCCTTGAATGTGTGTGCCCATAGTTACCTTGTTAGTCATGAGACACTGTAGTGCTTCTGAGGTATAGCAGAATGATTTAGCAGTATTGCTTTGGGTTGGGTTTTTAAATTATTTTCAGAAATGAGCCAGAGAACATTGTAAGTCCACTTCCTTCTGTGACTTGGCATAAGTTAATGTATTAATAGTGCTGTGAGGATTTTAGAAACCTGTCTCAGAGGTCTGTAAGTTGAGTGCTACTGGCAGGTAAAAGATCTTTCCTGTCCACTGCCTGATTTACTTCAATTCTTAACCCTAGAAATGCTACTTTTCTACCTTTCTGTCATACCTTCAGTGTCACTTTGGTTAAGGGAGCCATTTATCATGTGTCTTAGTGCCTGATCACTAATTGGCATTTCAAAGTGCTGTCATAATACATGTAATGGCAACTCAGTTTGACTTTCCTAATTACGTTAAAATACCTGCAAAAATTAATGCCGTCTTCTCTTTCAGCATGCCAATTCGCTTTTTCAAAATGCTACTTGAAAAGAGGCTCATCTTAGGTTATAAAGTACCTGTATTAAACTACTGAGAGGTAATCATGTCTTTAAGAGTTTATTCTGGTTTTGAACTAGTGTCATATATTGGTTATCTCTTTTTGCCAGAGATGGACCTTCCAGGGCATGATAAACTATAGCAAGGGAGAATTTCAGCAAGTTTTGTGATGGGCAGAGATGGGGAGCGGGGCAGGGAATGTCATAGAATCATATAATAGAATTGTTGAGATTGGAAATGACCTTTAAGATCGAGTCCAGCCATTAACCAAACATCACTTCATTCTTTTTCTAGGGTGTATGTTGTTTGAAGGAAGAGATTTTTTTCCCTCTTTAAGGTTGTGTGATTTCTTCAACTAAGATGAATGAAATATAATTACTCAAAGCTTTTTTTTTTTTTTTTTTGCATATTTATGACACTGTCTGATTGCTTCTGTTACAGCTTGCTATGCAGTTGGTTTATGCAAAGAAAAAAAATAGAAACAAGTTCCAAATAAACAGAACTGAAAATATTTTTAGAAACTTCCTGCTCACAGACCCTGATCAAATAACACACCATGTTCTGTCAACACCTTCTGATGAATAATGAAACAATGCTGGCTCTCAGTATTATGAAAGAGGGGGCTTATCCAAACACTTGAGTCTGTGTCTGTTTCTGCATACTTTATTTTATGTAAGAGTAGCTAATTAATAACAACAAATTGTGAAGCTGGCAATCATGAGATAGGGGAGATTTAAAACAAATATTAACCACTTAATGTTCAGAAGTCATAAAATATATATTTGCTTACTAATAAGCTATTTTCTGAAGCACAAAGTTGCATTTATGATGTTTGTAAATAACTTTTAACAGAGAGCTTGCTTGTTCTGATTTTTCAGTAACCGAGAAACCCTTGCTGTGGAAGGGTTTTTGTAGTCAGCTTTGGAAAAAAACTGCATAAATACATATACTGCTAGGAGCTGGAGCCAGGGCTGTCTGGTCCTGGAAGCAGCTGTAGTAGTTGAGGTATTGCAGAGTAAATATCCATTTGTATTGCTTATTCTGTTTATTAAATCACTGTTCTCTAGTGTAAGTATGGAGCAGTGGTTTTGGTTAACAAGGACTTGTTTGTGAATAATTTTGTTTCATCTCAAAATCCCAAAGATCTCTGTATTAATTTGGCAAGACTGATGATGCTGGTTGATGTCTTGGCATATGGCTGACTTTGGGGGGAAAACATATTTATACCTGCCTTGGTAAAATATCAAGTTCAGTGTAAGGTGTGTGCAAGCTGCTGCTTGTAAAAAAAGTGTTCTGCTGCTTTGAAAAGTCATTCTAAATATGTCAGAACAGAGCGTTTCCTGCATTAAAATGCGGAATAGTTGGTGGAAGGAACCAAAACCAAAACTGAAATAGGTTAAATGGATTTTTAGTGTCATTACTGGTGCTGTACAAGGCATTCCCATTACTTTGTTCTGTTTTCTGAAGAATAGAGGGAATTACGCTCATCACCATGAGAGATGGGCTAGAGCCGATGCCTGCTGTAATGTGATGTCAGGTCACTGACACACCGGTGACAGCGTTGAGAAATGATCTGGGAGTTCTGTCCAGCATGAACCAGAAACTCAGATGGTTTTAGTGCTTTGGGAAGCTGCTGAACATAGTAGTGCTGGATGTATAATAACGAGGGGTTTATTTCAACTCCTGTAAATTACCTAAGGTGTCTCAAGTTCTTTTTTCTTTAAGAGTCAACTGATGGGATTATTAGTGATATTTTTGAGAGCAACATTTATTGTATTTTTCTTACCTAGAAATCGTGATGCTGAAGCTGAGTAACTGGCATGAAATGCGCAAAAGTAACTGTGATTATGTAGAAAATACAATAGAAAGCCAATAATAATGCACAACAGCTAGTAAATTGTAGAATGAAAATGTAATGTCTTAATGTTTCCAGCCTCATTATTCAATTAATACTATTATAATGTTTTAAATTACATCTGGAGATCCTAGTTTTGAAGGGAAGGAACAGGGAAAAGTTTTTTCAATAGGAAAAGCTGCTATCTGAAATAGCTTTACTAAATTAGATGAAGAAAATGCAAGTGTGCCAGAAATTATGCAAGAAAACTATAATAAGTAACAGCCAAATGTCTTCAATGACCTTTACATTTTCTGTGTAGTTTTTGTTTAAATTATACTTTTAGGCAATAGAAACTGGTCTGCAGTGTAAACACTTCTGACATGGTTTGTATGAATCTTTCCACAGTGTGTAACAGTACAAAATGTGGCCAACACCTCAATCTTCAATATATTTAAGAAAGGACCCTAGAAGTAGTTTTCTTCCTAACATGGATGCAATTTCCATTTGTCCTCCATGGAGCTATTTTCACAGGATGCCATCAGTTGAAATTTCCTTTCCCTAGGAAATACAAGAAAATTGATCTTGCCCTCAGTGAGGGTGTCCTTTTGTTGGTTTGGGGTTGTTTGTTTTATTACCTATTTTAGGTGAGTTCAGGTGCTCCTTAGATGGCAACTACGTGTCTTCTGGGGAAAGGATTGTTTTTGCAGTGAACAGTAAATGCAACAAAATGTCAACAAAACAACACATAAGACGGATTGTTTTGTATCCCATTCAAGGTTAGGTCTTTTTTGTGATGTCTCAACCATGTCCCAGCTGAAGCTTCTCGGTAAACTTTTAGCCTTGTTGTTTCAATGTGACTAGCCCCTAAGAGTCCTGTTGAACTCGCTGTGGAGTTTGATCTTTCATGGCTTGCCTTAGGAAGATTTGGTTTATCTGAGCCAAGACGTGAATGTTTGTGTGGTTCTGAATCACTCTGAGCTGATTCCATCGCAGATGTGCAGTATCTTGAAATGAGGAAGGGATCCTCCTTGATGCAACATGCAACCTTGAAATTAAACCACTGAACCTTAACTACAGCCTCTTACACTGTGCCTAAAATGTGTATTGTTAGTGGCCAGTCACTGCAGCGCAATGACTTGGAATTTATTAGGAGTCTTAGCTGGGTATCCAGGAAGCATGTTTGTCTGTCACCTGTTGCCTCACTGGCCACTTCTGAATTGATCTTCTTCATAAGAAGAGACTCTATGGAGATGAAAGAACCAGAAAGTGCCGCACTGGCTGTGCTCAAGCCAAGAGGATGGTGGTAGAGAGTAAAAGGAGTCTTGGCTGGGTAACACGTGGTGCTTACAAAGAAGCTGGTGAAACTTCCTTCCATCTGGAGACAAGGGAGGAACAAAGCAGAAAATTAGAATTGTGCTTAATCCTGGTTGGGGGCAGGTCTTAAGGATAATTATTCCTGGTATTAAATAATGCAGAAGAAAGGGATGTGATATATCAAAATGTATATAAATAAAGAGGTCAATATATCTGATCCCAGAGAACAACCTCTTTACTAAAGTGTAATCTTTTTAAGAGCATGAATTTCTGACACAGGCACTGCTCTACGGGACTTCCTGCTTTTTACAGATCTGTTCAGAAAGTGTGCGGTGAACTTGTTATGAATTTACTGCAAGGTATTAAGTACTTCACATTTACTTTCCATGTGGACACACTGTGCAGGAATTGGTTATTGCTCAGAGTCCTTGCAGAGAGATGGTAGGAGACCATTTGTCTGGGTTTCTTTTCAGTACGAAGGAGCCCATGCAGTTTGAAGGAGCTGACTTCAGCTGTTTGAAATATTAGGCATCTAACAATCCTGGCTGTGATAAGCTATCTCCTACAATAAGGCAGCTGTATTCTGCACACTTGAGGAATCTTTCAGAGAGTGCAGAGATATGAGGGTGATGTATGGTTTAATTTTTTTAATGTGGTGAGAAAGAGCCTCCTAACGCTGATGTACGTGAAATGCATTTATCTTTAAAAACACTGTATCATCATAAAAATGAGCTAGAAGTGAAATCTATGCCTGTAGTTGGATTTGTGAGGCTAAATTACTTTATGCAAATGATGAGGGATGGTGGGAAAGACTTGTTGCTCGTTTTGGAAGCAAGCATATTAGTTAATTGATAGCCTAGCATAAGACTTCACAGGCTTTTTGTCAAAACCTGTAAATGCCATGACGCAAAAAGGTTTTAGTCTTCCACTTTAATATGCAGATTAATATGTGAAATACTGCGCATCCTTTTTTGATGGAATTTTTAAAGCACTGCTGAGAACTTGCACAAATGAGATGTGGGATAGAATGATATAGAAGTGGAATTAGGCCAAGTATCTCCTCCTGCTTCACAAGACCTATGCTGAAGGAGAACAGAGCTTAGAGTTAGTGTAGGGTTTGATTTCCTTAGACGTCTGAGAAATCCAAATCCAAGAACACCTTGAAATACTTGAGGGATCTTGGGGCTGATTTGCCCAAAGAAGTGTGGATTCACTGAGATTACTCCACAGACTGATCTGAGGTGACCCTTTTCATAGAAGTCCCACCTTAAAAGTAAGTATCTGAAGAGTCTCTGAGTGAAAAAGGGCTGATGTACCCCATCAAGAGCAAGGAAAAGGGGCCTGAGTTTTTCTCCTTTTTGAGCCTCTAAAAATATGTTATCAAAGCTGTCAGCTCTGCAGGAAGTCAGGTCTGTAAAATTGGCTGAATCCTGGCAAATGTTAAGAGTTCAAGCTGAAGATCTGAAAGTCAAGTAGCAGTTCTGAGTGCTTGGGCAGTGCAATGGGGGAGCAGAAACCTCTGCAGAAAATACACACTTTAAAGTTTTCCTGCACTAGCTTAAAACAAAAGGGAGATCAAACTTCAAGTTAACTGCTGATTAAAATGTTTAAAAAGCATCATTTGGTTTTGTAACATATGTTTGTAATTGAGGAGAGAGTACTGACGTGTAAAAATATGAAGGAATTTGATTTAGATCCATGGAACAGAAAGCAGAACTGTTTGCCCTACCTGAATGTCGAAAGCTTCATGCCCTAACTTGCTGGGTTTTGGAAAATTCCTTACTTATCCTGTATCCCACACACTGTGTTATTAGTAGCCAATAGCCACAAAACTGGAAACTTTGAGATATGGAAGCTTCACTCTGATTTACGCAACACCAGAATGTGTTAATTGAAACACCGTGCTCAGGTAAGTCAGAATGTCAGCTGTGCGAGTGTCAAACTGCCCCTGCCTCTCACAAAACACTCTATGCAAGACAGCATGCTGTTTTTAAGCTTCATAAAGACAGTTTCTGCCTTGCTCTGAGTTTTCTAATGTTTTGACATGTTTAGGTTCTATTTAGGCTCTCAGAATCTTACAAAAGGGCCTTCAGTGCATGGTATGGCAGGTGCTTCTAATATGTGCCAAGAAATGGCTCTGATCACTTCCTTCTCCTTGAGATTAATACTGCAACTGGCAAAAAAGCTGCTGATTTTGGTTTTCCCTTTACTGCTTTCGGTTGTTTTTACAATTGGTGGGTTTTTGAGGGAGTTCTTGGGCATTTTGCTTGGTTTTTTAAAAATTATTATTTTTATTACAAAAAACAATCCAAACTCTGATGGTTAAGTCTGTATTTGGTGTGATCTGGGTAGTATAAGTATCTTTGCCTGTTTGATAGATTTCCTGAGGAAGCTGATGGTCCTGTGCCAGTCAGCATCCCTGCAT
>VYZX01006532.1:28740-45601 GCA_013401335.1 Brachypteracias leptosomus
AGGGAGTTCTTGGGCATTTTGCTTGGTTTTTTAAAAATTATTATTTTTATTACAAAAAACAATCCAAACTCTGATGGTTAAGTCTGTATTTGGTGTGATCTGGGTAGTATAAGTATCTTTGCCTGTTTGATAGATTTCCTGAGGAAGCTGATGGTCCTGTGCCAGTCAGCATCCCTGCATTGAGCATCTCTACCCAGCCCTGCCAAAGCTTTTTGCTTCTCCCCCAAACTCGTGCTACGTCATACAAAGCAGCTCAGCGACTTGAAACATGAAACTATTTTCCTTTGAAGTGATTTTTCTGTTTAGTCTATGNTTAAAAAATAAGTGAAATTTTCCAAAGAGGTTTTTTGTTAGATATTCACGCACACCTGAAAGATAAGAAAAGGGAAAGCTCAAGTTTTGCTTGTGGAAGCATTCTAGGTGTTGTTTTTGGGAAAACTGTGTGTTTCTCATGTTTCTGTCATATCTTCCTATTTTTTCTCACAGCCACCTGATCGCTCTAAACTTTTTGTAGACAGTCTGTCACTACACTAAAAAACATCCCTCCCTCTCAATCCAGCATTCTGTAGTGCTGTGAAATTTAAGCCTTCCAATGGAGAAAGGGTTCTGCAGNGAATGCTTGCGTTTACTTTTGTTTTCTTTCTTCTGCTTTGAATTCATATTTTGTGTTATTTGAGCAAAGAGAAAAAAATGGAGGAAAACCAAGTAGCTCAGCTTGCTTTTCAAAGTTTATCTTGTACAAAGCACTGGCGTAAGAGCCAGGAATTGTGCAGTTCAGTCCCTGTGGCCCAATTTAGTTGACATTAAGGTTTGTAGGAGATTTATCATTGACTTGGTGGAAACTAGATGAGGCTTTTAAATTATGCATAAACAGTCTGCTGCCTGCCTTGGTGTGAGTGATTTTTCACCTATTGAAGATAGAAGGAATGTTTTTAAGGCTATTATTGCAGTTTGCAGTGAGGCACAAATCGCTCTTGCTTTTGTTAGACTCTGCACACTTTCTTCAGTCCATTAAAGTTTGATACACACAAAGTGCAGCACTGAGCTGAGATTTACACAAGTCTAAGGGTTGGGCAGTCCATTCCCATGGCCGTGGTATGGATGCTCTCTAACATGATACTAATAAAGTGGAAATTATACTTCAGCTCTACAGTTGTCCCATAACGTATGGCAGTTGTGAAGGCAAAAATGCTCCTGCCATGATACCTGAGTGTGAGTAAGGAAAATGGCTCAGCTTTAGAGACATGGTTGGTATTGCATGGCAAAAATCAACAGTCTTGTCTGGTTTGTGTCTGAGGTTGGCATGTCTTGGTGGATGTTAGCAAGGGACATTGGGTGCAGAGACCAGCTGCAGTGGATGGAATGACACTCAGGACCTCTCTTCACATGCTGCTCAGTCTCTTGCAACAGACCTGCACTGGTGGATGTTCTCCCTTCTTCTCAGGATGCCCAATCTCTCATCACAGAACCACAGCATGTTAGGGATTGGAAAGGACCTCTGGGGAACAGATCATGTCATCCAACTCCCTTGCTCCAGCAGGGTCACCCAGAGCAGGTTACCAAGGATTGCGTCCAGGCTGGTTTGGAATTTCTCCAGAGAAGGAGATTTTACAACCTTTCTGGGCTGTCTGGGCCAGGGCTCTGGCACCCTCAAAATGAAGTTTTTCCTCATAATAGATCTTTACGAGGGTAATTTTTAAGTACCCTGCTATTTGTCCATTGAGGATGGCTGCTAGCTGTTGTGGTAACAGCAAAGGAAGTGTTCTCCAGATTAAAGCCATAGAAGTGATGACTGCTGATCTGCAGCTCCAGGATTGTGGTAGTAGTATGTTCTTGCAGTAGGGTATGTCTCTGAGAAGAAGCAGGGGAGAGGGAAGATTTTTCTGGCACTGCATTGAGATCTGGGAGTAAAACTAACCATTAACACGGTTTACCTCAAACATGGTGTGTGCTAAACCCAGCTAACAACAGGAACTAGAGGCAGGTACTAGGAGCTGAGTAGCAGTGCTGCATACATGGCTGGAGATCTAGCAGTAGAAGTGTCATAAAATATGTGTTTTTTAAATAGGCAAGATGATTTTAAAATGTATCAGCTATATAAAGCTACAGAAACTCTGTAAAGAAACAGAAGCTGATTGCAGCAACTGTTGGGTTTGTACCCCCCCGCTCCCTGCTTGCCACACTGTTCCAAACTCTGCTCGCAATGATGATTATAAAGTACAGCTCTTGAAATTGCACCATTTTGTTCTTAGTCATCATTTTTTGTACTGAATACCATTCAAATATTTACTCTCTTCAGCTGATACTTTCATCTGAAAAGTTCGATTGTCTAGAAAACAACCTAAGTACGTATTTAAGGAAAACAATCTGTATTTATGCATTAACATTTAAGCTGCTGCAGCACTATTTCTTACATTTAGTCATGTTAGGAGGAAAATAAGTCTGTATATTTAAAGCAGGAAGAAAAAACTTCCACTACAAATTAACACAGTAATGTTGAATGGTGGTAACAGTGCAATTTTTTCTTAAATAAACTATCATATACTGAGATCTTTTCACATACAATTTGTGGGGTAGAGACTTGAAGAGCTGTTTCAAACCTACTGTTAGGGCTTCAGGCTTTTCTTGTTACTATGAAGCTAAGTGGTGGTGAGGTGTATTATGTGATTGGCTGTGTGGAACAGAATGTGGACACTACCACATTCCTATGGCATTATAATGAGGCTTAATCTTTAGTATAATATAGATTTTAATAGTGTAACAAAGAAACTGTTCTAAGTTCCAAGAAATTCTTCAGAGAATGTATTCTCCAGCAAATCTTGTCCCTTCCTGAGATGCAGCTTTAATACCTTCAGAGCTGCAGGAAGAGAGAGACTTTGCAACCAGATTGTTTTCCTGTGTCACATGCAGCCACAGGGAATGTGCAGAATTTGGCTGCACAGAACAGTGCACTGAGGAGCCTGGTGCTGCCTTTAAAGCTCTTGCAAGGTAAACAGCAACCCTGGAAGCTGCTGTTGTACGGCTAAGAATGTAGAACATGCTACTGAAATAAGTGCTTTGTAAAAGCAACTGTTCTCTAGATCAAAACTGAGCTGAGGTTTTATTTGGGTGTGGAAAGGGTGAAGCCACATTTAGGATTCAGTAAGACATGACTTTGGTTGGTTGTCCTGTGCAAAAGTATATTTTATTTCTGGGTAGCTGAATGTTAATCTGTAAAAATAATGTTCCTATAACTACATAAAATAGGTAACACTTGGTACCGAATGTAGAAATTATGAAAAAAGCCCATATTTTTGTCCCTTACATTACATATGACTGTTCCTGGTCTTTGAAAATGCCACATTCTTCTTCACAGAAGGTGAGATGTGAAATTCACTATTGATCTTTTCCAATTGTGCCTTTTTAACTGCCTAGATAGTTCTTCAGTTAAATACAGAAATGGTTTTTGATTCTCTTAAATTGTTCTGTGCTGCAACTGTCAGGTGTTAAGTAGCTCCTAGATTTCTTATTATGGTGAATAAATGACTTTTGTACTGAGGAGCTAAGCAATATAAATCCCACCATCATAAATCTTCCAATGTGACAGAAGAAGAGCTGAAGTACTTGACGCTGTGAGAGTTGAGCTCGGTGATACTGAGGTATTGTGAGTAGCTCTAGCACTGGGAGTGCATCATTTTGAGGTAACTGCAGTTTGGAGGGATGTAGTCCTTTTGTATTACTAGCTTTAGTTATCTGTGCGCTATTGCCCAGGCGTAATACACTGAGATATTAGTTTTGAAGCTGAAAAACAGCATACAGAAACTCTAGTAATCTAAACTCCAACTTCTTATATCATACTGTACAAAAAACCTTAATATTGGGTAGGGTGATTTTAGGATGAAGAAAAACATCTAGATATCAAACTTCTCCAAGCTGGGAGAAGCATTTTTGACTCAGTTGTTGGCTGATTGCAAATGTGTTGGAGATGCTTCATTTCTGCATGCATTTTTCTGCGGGATAACTGTAGGCATCTCTGGTTCTCATATAGCAACATGGAGTTTTATCTGCCTGCTTCTTACAGCGGTATTAGCTTTGCAGTAAACTGAAATGTTGCCAGGATTACTCCACTTCTCCCCAGTCACTTCCAAAAGGCAAAACAAATTAAAAGAAGCCTAATCTGTTAAACTTTCTTGCTGCTGTGACATATGGGTTTAAAAAANATTTTTCTTAATGGAAGGGGATTTTTTCATTCAGTCACTGAAGTGACCATATCAAATTAAATGATGTTAATTTGTAATTTTGTCATTCTTAGGTAATGGATTCCATGAACTTACTTGCATGCTGCTGTATATATCTAAATACTTTGTGTTGGGCTTGAATGACATTGCTGAATTAGTTCTACTAATGAGAGAGAAGATGGGCAGCTATGCTAAAGGAACCATACAGGTTTATTACAGCAGTTTTATACTCTTTTACCTAAATCTGATCTTGAGGTTGCTGCCAACTGAGTGAGCTTTGTTCAGGTGTTTTGCTGTTGGAAGCCAGAGTGTTTACCTGGATATGTTTTGGCCCTGTCTAAGTAGTATTAATAGCTAACATTAGTCATGGTCCAGATAAAGCCTGAGCCTCAGAGCTGCTCTCAGCTTGCCTGTGTGTGAAGCAGCAGCAGAGCTGCGATTTTGTGTAAATTCCACATTCCTAGTATGCTCTGAATGGAAAATGTGCGTGATGTGAGGAAATCAGTGGCGAGCCTTGACTCCTTATATCAACTTAAAACCATTTTGTGAATGATAAGGGCTTATGTTCAAGGACAAGTGAGTTCTGCTTATGTCTAAAATGCTTATGAAAGGCTCCTGTGAAAAACCTTAATCAAGTTTCTGGAACAAGAAATTTGCAACTCTGTGATATAAATGGACCACTCATGGGAAACAGAATGAATACCAGCAATCTTATTTCAAATTAACACTTCCTCTCTGCTGGCCTGCCTCTTCCAAGCCAAGGAGATGCGCGGAAGTGTGAGCCTGGCATTCTGCTCCCTGCCAGGGGAATGTTACTCTGGGAAAGGGTGATGAAAGACATAGCACGGCTCTAGGATGAAAAGGGGGTTCAATGGCAGTGGTCTCTTGAACAGAATAGTGCCATGGATATGGTAGAAAGACCACGGCACTGACAGACTGTTATGTAGTTGGTGCTTTTAGAGCTTTTTCAGCCATTTTCTATCCCTTGTTGAGATCAGATGGGGCTGGATATGGCCACTGTGATGAGCATCACTGTAAGAGGATGAATGAGGCTCAAAACTGCTGCCTTCCCCTTCAAAGAGACTTTGTATTTTCCCCTCTGCATTTTTCTCTAAGAGGAAGATGCCCCTCTCTTGCATTTTGACTGGATTAAAAGCAGAGGACATTGACCCCTTTTGAAGACTGCTTTATTTTGTGTCTCATTAGCACTTTCTGCTTGCAAATAAATGATCAGTTACTGGAAATGCATTGAAGTTCTAATTGCCTTGGTGTGATTGGCAGAGAACTATCTGAACATCTTTAAAGCCTGTACTCTTCCACTTTCTGCTAAAAGGCCTTTTCCTGAGAGACCCTGTCAATGCTAATGCTCTCAAATAAAAGCTCCAAGACTTTGAATGAGTTGTTCTCCAACTTGGCTCTCTATTTTCAGTCCACTCTCCAAAGAGTTAAATATTTGCCCAACTCTTGGCATTGATTGACATACAGAAGCAGGCATGATGTGTTAGATCTCTTGGATCATTCTGTAGTCCTGGGCCATGGCTATCGCAGTCAGCCAGAGCCTGTTGGCTTGCCCTGTGCCACTTTCAGGGTGGGTTTGTGTTAGTATCTTACTGAGTGCTGTGCAAACAAAATCTGAAATAATGTAGTGAGTTACCCTACTCCTCTCACTGTGTGCAATGATAGAACAAATGAGTTAGGTTTACGTGTGTTAGCAGCTGTTCATCCTGAGAAGTGCCAGCAGAAGCAAGCATGCTTGTTAGCAGGTTGAAAAAGGACTGGGGAGAAGGGACACAACAGTCACTTGAACCTGTATTTGCTGCTTTAAAAGGAGAATTCATGGTGTCTTATGAGTAAAAGATAAGTTAGTCTGATTCTTTGCCTGGAATTCGCTTGAATAGCTTCCAGTACTTACAGGCTGAATTAGTACTGGTTTAGGGATTCCTGCTGTATGAACTTTTAAAGCCTTAGCTTAAAGATTAAGAGCGCATACAAACTGCAAAACTTGGATTTAGTCTTCAAAAATACCAAACATCTTTAACTGTTTTCTTACTCCTGAGTGTTTAGATCCCAAGAGGTTGTAGGTGGTAGATTAAATGGGCAGTGAGCTGGGTAAGTTTTTTTCTCCTGTTGATGCCCAGCCCCCAGATCAGCGCTGTTTCCTTCACTGAAGCCAAATGCCTTCGGGTCCTCTTTACTTCTGGTACTGTAAACAAGGTCATAGTTTTAAGGACTGGAGATGAGATCAAGGATCAAGCTTCGTAATCAGCTTGTCCTTGCCAAGTGGAAAAGGAAGATGCTTGCTCCATTTCTGCTGTGAATGCATGAGTTTGATGCATCTTTCTGCTTTACAACTGCTGCTGCTTCTCAAAAATGAGCAAGCCAATTGCAACTGTGTGACTGCTGTGTATTGATTTTTGTTTTCCTGTTTGGTTTAAGGAATAAAAAAAAGAGAGTTGAAGAAAATTAAATGGTGGTACCAATTCATTGTGCAGTTCTTGGTTATGGAAATGTTTCTGCCACACTTCATGTGAAAGGTGAATTAAATCACCTGGGCTTAAAGCATCCAGGGCACAAGACTTGCTAAAATGATGGGCAGATGTTTCAGAGGAATGTTCTTGTATTATATTTGTAGCAGGAGGCCACTACATTGTCAGTTTTTCCTGGTCATGTGTTGAAAGTTCTCTGAGAAGTGATGTTGTCCTTTGGAGTGGCTTTTTAATTGATCAAAGATGAAATAGCATCAGTGGAGATGATGAGAAAAGCAGTGTCCCACCAAAACAGACTGTTACCTCAGAGGGTGATGGTGCGTTGTGGACCAGATAAATCCTTATGGGTACAGAGGTGGTGGAGGACTTCTGCAAACTGTAGGAGAAGCCGTGGCAGGAGAAACCTGCCATGTCATGGTACTGCATTGTTTGTCATGCTTCTGTGCAGGTATTCTTCTAACCATCTTTTTCCATAGCTTCTGTACAAGTAATTTCATATTTTTAAATAGTGTATGACAGATGATAAGAAGCTGGGTTGGAGCATAGATATGCTGAAGGGATAGGAAGACTCTTCAGAGGGACCTGGTCAAGCTGAATTAACAGCCTATAGAGTCAGGAGCCAGGACCCTCATATTTCTGCAGGTCAAATGACCTTGATGTGATCTAGCACAAATGATTCTTTTTGAATTCCTGGGATTTCAGTTTCTAGCATCATTCAAAATGGCAAGAGAAGTGTATCAACAGTGTATTGTGGCATGGAGTTATCCTGGTTTATGTGACTATGCAACTGTGGGCACTTTGTCAGCATTTAAAAACAAAAACCAAACAATAGATAAGCAACAAGGTGGGGGAGTAAACTTGGGATCACTTGTGTGCTTTCATCTAACAAATTGCTCTCTGTTCTCAGGGCCCAGTGTGGTGGTGACCACTGTGGTTTCTCCTGAAGCTTTTCTACCGTTACCCTGAGTAACTTAAAGCTGTGCACTGTGAGGTTAATTGTGTTGTGGATTGTCCTGGGCTCTCTAGTGATGGGAGTATTGGGCTTGATGATCCCTTTGAAGCCCATCTTCCTAATATCTGCTTTAACTCTGCAGTTGCATTAATGGACACTTGTTTTCTGCCATTAGTGTCATCTTTCAGCCTGTGTTCTCTCCTGTCTTTTGGATAGTTTTTAACAGGGTCACTCTGTTTCTTTGCAGTGAGATATGTCTGCACACATTTTTGCCTCTTTACCCCAAGCACTTTTAGCTTTAAAGGTCTGAAAATGGGTCAGCTCACAGCTGTAGGAAGTATCTAAAGCCTCTAGTATTACAGTACGGTCACAGTACTTACTTTTAGCAGTGCTGGAAAAAATACTAATATTTTTTTTTCAAAATTGGGTGCACAAATACTCTGGCAAACAAGTAATTTCTGCATGTGTTCATGTAGCCTGGGGACCTGGGATTCTCACCGCAGTTTGTTCCTGCTCATGCTGCCGTTGTGCTGCTGGGGCAGTGCCCTGCACGGGGGCAGCTCCACCAACCGACCTGCTGAAGCTGTTTGCCAGGTTGGGTGTAGTGCAGTAGAATAAGGCATTCATGGTCCTTGTGCTCTACTGCATAAACCAAGCCTTCGAGAAGGATCAACTGAGACCCAGATCCACTAGACTGAAGTTGTCTGAGAATTTCCGTTCGGAGAACAGGGAAAATTTGTTATGACCTAGAGGAAATGTGCTTGGCCTTTTCTTCTTCTGTAAAGTCTCTTGCTCCATGAGTCTTCATGACTAGTTTTCTTTTTTAAAACTGTATTTAATCTCAAACTCACAGCTTTTTTTTTTTTTTTTTTTNTTTTTTTTTTTTTTTTTTTTTTGTCAGATCTGCACCAGGTAGACAGAAAGTATCCTCCTCCAGGTAATGATTAGGAGTACAAGTTATACTACATATTTCAGTTTCTGCTATATATTGCAGTTTTATCTGAAAAGCAGCATAAATTGAGATACTTACCTCAATTCAGACTCTTTAAATTGTCACCCAGCATCTTATTCTCCCCTTTTTGACTTCAAAAAGTTAAGACTGGAAAGAAGGAGAATTTGAGCATCACTGGTTAAATGTTGCCTGAAACAGCTGACTTCAAATAAAGATGCTGTCCCTATTCAGAAGGATTAGATCTGTTTTGATAGAGACAAAAACATGCCCCTGATTTTATTACATCATCCATGAATTTGTTAACCCTGTTCGCCTCCATCTGTCTCAGGGGAAGAAATACTGTTAGTTCTCAGAAGAGACTCATGAGGGATTGAATTCTCTTTGGCTTGGAAGAAGATGTAAACAAGTTCAAAGAAAATGCCTTGCCTGGTGTTCTGAGAGGAAGGATTTTAACCAATAAATGTTTCAGTGACAGCAGTTTAGAGATGAAGGTTCCATTTCCACTTTAAAGATGTCTGCCTGGGTAACCTCCCTTAAGTGGAAAGCTTATAATATCTCAGCATACAGTGATTTAAATGTGTGTTAATTAAAACATTTTTTAATTTACATATGTTTCGATTTTGATTATACTTTTGAAACAAAAAAATCAGAACTTTCTTTAAGTTACCAAAGACAACATTTGCCTTATGCTGATACAAGAATACAGCAAGTGTGAACTTGCCCATGTATCTGCCTGTGTAAAGAAGACAGATAATCACATTTTTCAAGGTAGAATTCAGCAGGTTTCCATGTTTGAGTCTTATAAATCATACATTAAAGCACAAATAGTTGAGGCAAAGTAAATGACGGTGATTTTTGGCTGGCAAAATGTATGTATGTAAACATCAACCTAATGTTGAAAGCAGAGGAAAGCAACACAAATCTGAGCTTTAAAGTGGAAGTGAGAGAGTAAAAAATATATGTATATTTTTTAAAAATAAGGGCACAAAGTACAAACTTTTGTAGGCTATAAAATGCAGAAAAACCTTTTAGGAATATTTCTGTAGCAGTCATTTGAGGTTAAGTTGTTTGAGTTGTTCTGTTTGAGTCTTGGTGTTGCAAGTTAAATATCTTTCCTAAGTTATTTCTGTTTATATATTCAGTAGCTTTAGTCTTAGAATATTTTTGTTAAATTAATTTGTTCCAGTTGCACTGGTGAAGAGTAGTGTATCTTTCAGCTCTTCAGGAGGATGCTGACAACCACTCTAAGTTGCAACCAAATGCATGAATATATGAGCACTGACAACCTAATTCCAGTAGCTAATGTCATCTTCTCAGGACAGCATGGACTAATAAAATGCGCTAGAATATTTCCATGCCAAATATCCTATTGCAAATCTTGTGCAAGTTATCAGCAGCATTTTTCACTCATCTTCGTCGTCACATGCTGGTACACTGATGTTTTAGGGACTAGAAGAGACAGAATGGTGAGAGATTTGCACGCTCATCATTATGGATAGTCAGCTGATCTGGAGCTGGCAAGTTTAAAAGCTGCTTTGGAATCTGCATCTCAAAGAAAGAGGTTTTTTGTAGTGTCAGGTGGTTTGGGTTTTCATGTACCATTATAGATAGAGGAGCCTGAACACATGTCATAAGTAAGCTTTTCTCTCAATATAATAGCTCTGAGTATTTGTCACTAGTTTGGAATATCATATTAAGTTACATAACATACATTGGAGAGAAGGAATCCTTAGTGGGATTAATGAAAACTCTGTTTACTTAGTGGCTGTTAGACTGGGACAAGTGGGACAAGCATCATGTACTAAAACCGTCTTAAGTGTTTAATACAATTATACTTTTACTGTAATTATTGATCAGGCTCCTTTGCTTCTAAAATGCCAAATAGCATCCATCCTTCTGCTGTACTGGAGAAATCTCGCTGAACCAGAAAACTGTGTCCAGACTGGGATGTTAGGACACTGAGCTGTAGAGCCAGCAGAGCTGTTGGGCCCAGCAAGTGCTCTGTGCTGGAAGCAGGCTGTTCTCCCTATTCCCCCACTCAATTAGACCCCAGTTATTTATTAGTTTGTATTTCAAATTAGTGGAAGTCTTCACTGTTTGGCTGTAATTTGAAGGTGCCTGAGGGTATGGAACTTAGCACAGTGCTGAAACCGTGTCATGTCAGTCTGACACCAGCTGTAACAATTTCCTCCATAATCAACACAGGTAAAAGCACTGCCTACCATGAAAGCAGCAGGTAATAGTTATCATCACAGGAGGACTCAGAGAAAGACGTAGTTTTAAATACATAGATCTGTTATTTGGATTAAATAAAATTCATATTTTTGGCAGCTGCTTGAAGTACATTTAGTTTATAAAATACCTGAGGAATAGTTGGAGAACAGCCCTGAGACTAATAAAAACATCTTTCTGTAATTACTTATGTCTAAAAGGCTCTCTAAAGATGCAAAGAAAGGGTGTATTTTTCTTTCACAATTAAAATTTTACCTTGGTATAAAAGCTACATAAAAGGGATGTAAAGGATTTTCAGAGAATGTGGGTTTGATGCAGAATTGCCATTTCTAGTAGCTCATCCCTTGGAAGAACTTCAGCATGTTTTAATGACAAACAGATTGCGTTTCTGCAGAGAAACCTATTTCCATACCAAAAGGCAGCACTACACTATATTTTCTGTAGTTCCAGGAAGGATATTGCTGTTAGAATTACCATCCCATAGGCTTTACTTGACTCTAAAGCGGATATGTAAATTTTTTTGTATGCCAAACATACTGGGGTAGATGCAGAAATGGTTTTAAAATGGCAAATTCTGTAATGCTGGAACATATTCCAGTTCTGGATTACAAAACAACATGGATTTATTGGTGGTCAAAAAGAAGTGGAACTAAAATTAGAATTAATTAACATGGATGCTGTTCAATATTGAGCTCTGGCGTCAGCGCTAGAGAAGTTACTAAGAGAGAAGTGCTGCTGGTAACTAGACACATGAAGTGCTGGGGCCTGGGCTGTGGGCCCTGAATTGGAATTGACCTATGGATGAGTCACAACCCAGCAACATGTTTTGTTCCCCAAGGCCCCAGAGGCAGAACCTGGCCCACCTGTGTGAGGCCCTGCCTTCCCCCAGGTGAACACGGTTGGGGTGGTGGGCGAGGCTAGAGCTGTATCAACCAGGAACCGACTAGTTTGGGAGAAACAACAAGGAGCTGATCAGTTTGAAGAGAGTTCCTGTGGAAGAGAGTTCCTGTTGGGGGCAGCTTGCTGAGTTCTCTCTGTGGTATGCTCCTCCTTGGCTGATTTGAGACACAGAAGAGCAAACAGATGAAGAATAAAAGATGAAGTTATTCTGAGGGGATATTGCTGAGTTTGGTGTTGGCCTGAGGAAGAAGAGAGCTAGCAGCACAAAATTGGTGTAGTCAGCAGCTCAGTCTGAAGGAAGATCCTGTGAAACTGGATTAAATGAGACCAGGAACCCCCTCAAGGAGATCCTGCATGCTGTTGCAGAGGTTGCAAGATAATGAAAGTGAGCAGAAAGAGACAAGGTGGGACCAGCTTGAGCAGAAGGCATTTGAGCATAAGAAAGAGCAGAGATAAGGAGACAAAGCGATGAAAGCGATTAAAGCAGTAAAGAGCATTTGTGAGTAGAAAGTGAGCAGGAACATTGGACTTAGAGAAAGTAATTTTGTGAGTAGTGAGTGAGCTGAAAGAGACCAAATGAGCAGAAAAGGTTGGAAAGTGTTTGTGTGTAGAAGATGAATGTGAAGAACCCCAATTTCCATGTAATAAAAGATTGTGAATTGAATGTGCTTGTGTGAAGAAGATAGTTATGGAAATATGATGGCCAAAAGTGCCTGTGTCAAGAATTGCCTGAAAGGTTCTCCAGACTCTGGCCTGAATGGTGGGGCAAAGCCCATAACTTGGGTCTGGATCTTCTGGGTCTCTGGTCTGGATAATGGTGGTTCTCCATAAAGTTTTCCAAGTCCTTGGCCTGGACAATAGTAGGGTGTAATTATTGCCCGTAAAGTTTTCCAAATCCTTGGCCTGGATGATAGTAGGGTAATTAGAAGAGAGTTCCTGTGGAAGAGAGTTCCTGTTGGGGGCAGCTTGCTGAGCTCTCTCTCAGTGGTGTGCTCCCCCTTGGCTGATTTGAAACACAGAAGAGCAAACAGATGAAGAATGGAAGATGAAGTTATTCTGAGAGGATATTGCTGAGTTGGTGAGGAAGAAGAGAGCTAGCAGCACAACACATACTTCTATAGACTCTGAAACATCTTTAAAGTCAAGTCATATGTTGATTACCAAGTGAAGAAAATAACCTGTCACCTTCATTTATAAAACCAATTTCAGAAAAGTGAAGAAGGAAATAAGTAAAAACTAGCACATATAAAAAATAAATAAAAGAAAATTTAAAAGAAAAAAGCACTGTTCTAGTTACATGATAGAGCTTCCCTGAAAAGAAAAAAGCCATCTCAAGAAGCCTGAATTTAGGCTTTCAAATCCAAACCATTTCAGCTCTTCTTTCCTATCAATATGTATCTAATGAAACCTGTTTTCCTGCCGTTAAACTAATCCTCAGTCTATGGTTAGCCTGTGCTTTATCTTGTTCAGGGAATAATGGGCTCCTACTATTTATATTCCAGCACTGAGGTTTAGACATGTCCTGTGCAAGACAAATCTGACTTTGGAACCTTCTCACTATCTGTTCCTTACCAGTAGTGAGATGGACTTGAGGAGTAGGGGATACAAATGTGCTATATCTTGTACTTCTAATATAAAAGACACACTCAGACAGAAGCATCCCGCTGATCTCTGTGTGTGTATCATCATCTGTGCTGTAAGATCCTTCTTATGAAGAACGTTGCCTTGCTCTGATGCTGTCACAGCGTACACAGGTTCAGTGGTAGTGCCATGGGTGCCTGTCAGGAAAACATACATACATCTAATTCTTCCACACATTTACTAAAATGTATATATTACTATGTGAGAAGTTATTTTTATCGTAGGCTCTGTAGCATGATGAGTTTTCCTCTGATGGGAGGAGAGATGGCCTGCACAAATAGTGCATATGGTAAGAACCTGACACTCCTGTTTGTGCTGCTAGGAATCACAATGCGGTGAGTGGAGCCTGTGTCTGAAATGATGTTGTGAAACACTGTAGAGCAAATTTCGGTTTAGATCTTTTGTTCTTTTTTGGTACCCATACAGGTTGACAGTCCCTCCTATTGTTCCCTATAATAATATTTAAGGATATATATATTATATTTTTATATAATATATAAAATATATTCAGTAAAATAAAGACCAACTGCTTTGGTCTTTGAAGGCACATTTACAAGTAACACTCTGAAGTGAGGAGTAGGCTGCTCCACTTAATGCCTCCTTAGAAAATGAAACCTGCTAAAAGCTGTTCAGATAGGACAATGTTGGTGTGTCTGTGACTTTCAAGTCTTCAACAACAGAAATCTAGCAAATCCAGATCTGACCGCATTCTGGATCTGAACCACTTCTCTGAGTTTTAGGCTTGAGGTTTGGCCATTTCTGCTGTTAGGTTCTGATGGGTTGCTCTCACTGTCACTCATACTTCAAGAGGATAATGTTGGATTGAATTCTTCTTTTGTGATGAATCTTCACCTCTTCCCCTTCCTCATATCTCATATGTCAATGCTTCACTTTTAAAATATCATCCTTATCTTTTGCATCTGTTATACCAACTGTTCTTCAGACTGGCCGTCTCAGAGGCTTGCCCCAGCACTGCTGCATAACATCCAGTGAAGCTTTCCAGAAGGCAGGTCTTTGCCCTGCAAAACCAGGGAATCAAAGCCTTTTTTTTTTTTCACTCAATTTTTCAGTACCTAACAAAGAATTTTCTTAGTATAGGCTGATTTTCACATAGTGGTGGTCTTGGCGAAAGTGGGTTTAAAATGTCACATCTTGAAAAGAGGAAAAGAAACAAAACCCAAAGAGCTGTCAAGGGCATTTGGAGACATCCTGAAGGTTACACCATAGAGGAAATTGTGATCGTTTGTAGCTGTGAAGGGTGAAAAATATCTTTCCATTTACCAGCAAAGCAGAAATCAACAGTAGTTTGCTGTGGCATGGCTTGCTGATGAACTGCACGGCTGTGAGTGCTACAATATGTATGCATGCCACCATTGTGTAGTAGAGCTGGTGTCTTTTTAGGTGTTGGAACAGGTTACTTTGATATTACAGAATGGTAATAATTGATAGAAGGAGAGCAATGCATTATCCAAAGGGAGATTATCTTGGGAGAAGAAGCCCTGTCAATCAATATATAGTATGCATATAGAACCAATGCAATAGGCAATAAAACTTCTAAAGCAACTGCACATGAAAAAGCATCCATAATGGTCTCCTCATCTTGTATCACAGAATGGCAGAACTGTGTGGAAGGGGCCTCTGGAGATCATCTCATCCAACTCCCCTCCTCCAGCAGGGTCACCCAGAGCAGGGTGCTCAGGATTGTGTCCAGGCGGGTTTGGGATCTCTCCAGAGGAGGAGACTCACATTGGGAACAGGCATCCCAAAGATCTCTGATACCTCTGGAGAGGAAATCTGCTCCAAAGAGCATGCGCAAGCTGGACTTGTTGCAGCCGTGGGTTTCTCTTGGCATAATTCTCTCAAGTGTATCCAAAGGGTTTATAGTTGTGTGGGAATGATGTCTGTGTGGGGGGTGAAAACTGCACTGTATCCCCCCAGGAGGGCTGGGTGCCTGAGCTCTCATTGCTGCCTCTTGGTAGGTGACACAGGCATGAGGCACCTGGTGTCTTCAGTGAAGCTGATTCCCTTGGGGTTCAGTGCTGAAGTTATGAATGCCAGCAGTTTGTCAAAATAATGCTGGTGATTGTGACCCAGATATGATCCCTGCCTATGATAGCAGCTTTGGGTTTTATCAGGCTGGTTTTCTTGCAAGCAGTACTTGCTGCTGAAGCTGACTGGCTTCTGTGAGGGGAGGGAACTCGCTTTCAAGGACTGTTTCAGTCTTTCGTGGGGTTACTGAACTTCATGCATTCTGCTACTGGTATGTTCCTAGAAAGGCCTAGTTTAAAGTAACCTGCTACAAAGACATGTAACACATAGCTGAACATTTCTTTTTGATGCAAAATTACTTCACCTTCATTCATGGAAGCTTATTTTCCAGAGAATATTTTTATTGATCTTTTTTCTCTTCCTCTTCTCAAGGCTGCTGTAGTCAGTGATTTTATTCTAAAGCTTAGTTTGCTTCTCAGAGTAGTTCAGTAACATAGTGTGATTCATCATATTAGAATAAGTAAAGGCTAGAAGCCTCTGCTACTGTGTATAATATGACAAATACAAGTTTTAGAAATGAAAAGGATCTGGTAAACTATGAATTTTGCTTTAGTGTTATCAATTTGATGATTTGTACATGCAGTTTGTTGGGATTTTTTTTGCATTCCTGTTCATGTTCTGGTGAACGTACAGCTGCCAAAGTTTACAGCTATAGGGGACTGGCACAAAATACTGATCACAGCCTGCGTTACTGGTAGATATTTGAAAGCTGCCTACCAGGGAGACTGGTTTTGGTGTGTATCCTACTTTGGGACAGCAGTGGAGACCCCATTTGTCTCAATAGTGGTATAAGACTAAGCCAGCAGAGTAGAAATGACCTGACTTTCTTATGACCTGCTTTACCTGCCCTAGATTTGGCAAAATGGATGAACCAGAGGTTCCCAACCAGCCAGATAATCCCTTTCTGGCACCAGTGAATGAATCAGTTGCATCTTGTGACTGTAACTCTGTGTGACAAAACGGTGATGGCAGCTGATACCTGCCTGTGTGTCACCCATCCCGGGCAAATTTCTGCTTTCACTAAGCAGTCTTGCAGTGCTTTATCGGAGCAAGCATTGAGTTATGCTGGGTTTTGGAGGGGGGACAGGTTTTGGCTGCTTCATCCTCCTAAAGATCCAAGGGCACTAGCTGAAGAGTAAATGGCCGATTTTGATACTGTGTTCAAGGCATGGATGGTGAAGGAGGAAAATATGAAGTAGAGGAAAAACTTACTCTGTAATTCTGATGTGGTTTTGACTCTCAGGTGCTTGAACATAAGAGCAAACTTCATTTTCCTGAAACATTCTAAAATACATTTTGTATATATGAAAATTGTATTTTGGAAAAAATTGTGCATTTTAACTTTATAAAAAGATAGGGAAAACTCAATCCAGTTTGACCTGCACCATCTCTTAAAAATTCTCTTGAATGTTTTGTTGTGGTTTAAGGTTTG
>VYZX01006533.1:0-21562 GCA_013401335.1 Brachypteracias leptosomus
GAGCCCTAAACGGAGACACTTGACTTACTCGAAAGTCTTACTGAAATCAATAGAAATATTTCCTAAGAGATTAATGTATTTTGTACCTTTGCATTTTACAAAAAACCCCAAACAAAACAATGAATAATGTGCCTCTTATGACTTCAACTGTACTGATGAAAAACTAAGCAGACAGTAATGTGAGGGCAAAGTTACACCTTAACAGAATATAAATTGTATTATTATTCATTGCAGAGTGTTGTATTCCTTAGAATATCTTAAGGAATCTCTCCTGATTTTCAATGTTTTCTTTAGTATACAGAGATTCAAATGAGATTAAATATTTGAGCAATTTTGTACCCAAATTCTTATATCACTTATTAAATCTTCCTGCATCATAATTTATCATATGATACTGGTCAGTTCAGTATTTAACTATTATCCATTTGTCCAAAATCACATTTTTTTTAGTGCTTTTAAATAATAGTATGTTCATAGCTACTTTTAACCTGGAGGATAAATGAAATAAATACAATGCTAAGGTTTTGTTATCATTGTCAAAGTAAAGAAGTTTCCCATATTTGTTGAAAAAATGGAAACAGATCACTTAGTTCAGCAAAAGTTTTTGGGTTATTTTAAACGTTTCCACTAAACCAACCGAAATTTTTCAGTTATTAACCTTATTTACAATAGCAAAAGTTTGATAGCCAGAATAAAATAATGTCAACTTTTAAAACTTTTTTAAAAAAATACTTCAAAATTTGAACATATTTTGCAATTCTGAACTCTTCTTTAGGCATTTGAATTTTGGTGAAAAAGTCATTTGATCAACATACATCACTATTTTATTTCTTTTCCTCCTTTGACTTCACAGCTCCATTTTCATGAGAAAAAGCACTTCAAGAAGCATGTCTTCTAGCTTCTTTTTAAATTTCCTGTGATTTGAAATGTTTTTCCAGTTTAACACTGGAAATGATATAGAGAGCAGTTTACAGATAGTAGGAAAAGAACATTAACTTTACTTGCCTATCTGAAGAAATCCAGAGGCCTTCATTTTTCTGAAAAAGTATTTTTTCTGAATTTCTGAAGCAACATCAGTTTGGAATTCCAGCTGTAGAAAATTTTCAGAGTTTTTGTTTAGGCTTTGCTCTGATAGAAATTTTGAAAAGAATGAAATTTTGTATGAACTACAAAGTCTAAAGTTTTTGTCAGCTATATTCTACAAAGGAGTGAAAGAAGTTAGTTTCAGTCTCGTGCAGGAGAAAATTTAACCAGGATCTATTGTGGAGGAGATTTTTTGCATCACTGCATTTTTTGTATAGACAAGTCTAGTAAATATAAGAAGGTGAGGTTTCCTGCAGTGAAACTGAAGGGAGACATAGGTGAAATAATGCACGGCTTCAGGATCAGATAGGACGTAGATAGTCAATAGCTCAGCTCTCTTAAGATACTGGTGCTCCTGAATATGACCAGAGAGCTACAATGTCTCTCAAATGACAGAGAAAAACAAGAAGGGACACTTACTAATGGCATTCCTGGCTTCATATGGAAACCGGACTTGCTTCTGATCACAGCTCAAATTCCAATGTGAATACAGTCCAGTTGTAAGTAGCTTTGCTAAGGCTTTCAAGAAGCTTATTGCTGTGAGTCTCTCCCTGCTGAAAGTCTGTAGCCAAGGGACAAGTTTGCAAGAGGAGACTGACTTCTGCAGGTAGCTTAAAAACAGAGGTAAAATGTCCCTAAGGAAAGGTGTTTTAGGAAGAAAGGCATCAGCTAATTAAACTTAATTGGGTTAGCCAGGATAGTCTGATTAGCATAATTAATGTAAGCTTCTGAGTAGACCTGAGGGGTGTGTGTTTTTGTCAGGGATCCTATGAGGGAGGTGTTTGGGACTCTTAAGTGAGAAGAGTAGTTAATTCTCTAGGTCAAGGAAGAGGAAATATAGGTGGATGTGAAAGAAATGTGGACGATTTAGCATAGCTGAAAGCTGTGTACTCCTTTGAAACTGGTAATGGTTAAGGTAAAAACAAATAGGTTAGTTAGAAGATTTTAATCCACCTGAAAATCAAGGGGAAGCAGCCTAGTCAGCCTGTTACACTTGTGCTTGACAATGCTGTGATATAAGTAGAAATATGTAGCCCAAAGAATAATAATAATGGATAGGGTTAAAGCCAGACTGTATAGCAGAGAGGTAAAATCCAACAATTTGGGCAAGTTGAAACAATTTGGGCTTAACTGTAAGAAAAGCTGTTGTTGCAAAAAGTGAATTAAATACTGGTTCAAAGCGTTTTCTGAGAACTTTGTGTTCTGTACCCTTATCTTTTGAATAAGAATCCTTAAGAACTAAAAGCCTGTAAACAAAAGATTTTTCCCAGTTAACAAAGTGAAACAGAAATGATGATTGCTTAATGGCACTGCTGTTTTTACAAAGTGGACTTGCGAATACGCATATTCTATCTTTCATAGCTGCTGTACTTCAATGGAGTAGATTGCGTAGTTGTTTATTCTTATATTAAATTATTATGTTGTAGTCTTATTGGGAATAAAGAGTGGCTTATCTGAACTGTCTTCAGACTTCAAGGCTTAGTTTAAAAGTTTTATGAATGTATTTTTTACTAAGTGTATCTTTTTCAACGTTACTGTGGATAATGTGGTCAAATGAGCCTTTGTTGTCCTCTGTTTTTATCAAATAAATGTTCTGAGTGCCAGGCAGCTAACCTCTTCCTATTTGCCTGAGAAAGGAAGGCACCGCTATTGTTAAACTTACCACACCGCTGATTGGTAAGAAGTGTAGTTGGGAATCCCCAAGTGGAAAAAAAAAATGTTCTACAGTGCATTATGCTTTGCATATGTACTCCTGTGCGTTCCTTTCATTTCTTTCAGATCTACACTTGAAATCATTGCTGTTTTAACTGCAAGCCTAAAGTAAAAAATAGGGATTTTACCTTGAAAAACCTTATGGCAATTCTGGATACAGATTTGCGGCTATAGATTGCTGTTAAAAAACAGATGTGAGGATTTTTTCATTATTTATCTGAATGATATATCAAGCTAATGAAAGATATTTTACATACAGTTTTGTAAGCAAGGATTCTCCTGAGAACTTAGGATTTTTGACTGATTATGATAAGGTGTTATCAGCAATATGAAAATATAGTGCTGAAATGTTAAAAAGAATTATATAATTTATCCAAATGAATTATGCAAATTGCAATATTTTTTTGTAATTAAAATCTGAATTGCTTTTACTTAAACTTAATATCATTTAGGATATTTTAGCTGACTTTTTATATCCATCCAAACTGCCAATCATTCCTCAAAGTGAACTTCCATGTTGGAAATAATGATGGATGTTTTAGTTGATAGTTCAGAAGAGAATCTCAAAATCTGTGAAGGCAACTATAAATTAAGCTGGTTATCTTGTAAGATCATGTTATGTGATAATCTTTGAGAAACTTCTTGGTTTCATTCTCACTTAAAATATGAAAACAATTTTACAATGCATTTTTTCTAGTGCTGGCTGGACCTAGCACTAGAAAAGGCATCAAAATTAGAAGCAAAGCAAAGCTAGTGTACCAGAACCAAGACAAATAAATAAATTCCCATTAATTTTTTTTTAATCTTTAAAAAGATTTATATCTAGGTCAATTTTTCCCTGGTTCTGCTTTAAAGCCATTCAGATGAGATTTTAGAAAAGGAAGGAAGGAGAAACATTGCTAAATTTCTTTGAGAAAGATTAGCCACTCAACATGAACAAACTATGGATTGCTACACCACAATTATATATGATATGTTGAGAAATGTTTTAATGAAGTAGGAAAGGTCTGCTAGAGAGTGAGTTAAAAAGAAACGTGTAGTAGTGCAGTACACTTTGAAAAGACAGATGGATTCTTTTCTTCTTTTATATTTAGAGAAGAATTGAAACTATAGTGTTTCATGTCTTTGTTTTAATCTCTGTAGCAACTCCATATTGTTCAAAATACATACTCCAAATTTCAGGTTTGGCACCTGCATTATGTGAGGTATAATTGCATTTACTCTATGCAATTAGAATTTAAATTTCTGCTGCTGAAGCAGGATAGCATTGTGGGGTTGGTTTTTTTAATTTATTTTTTTTCCCTGGGAGGCACTGTTAAGCAGTCTGTTTTGTGCTTGGAAAATTTGCCGTGACAGTGTTTCATAATAGAACCAATTATCAGGAATGCTGTTACATAGAGCCTTCCAGACCCCAATTTAAACAGAAGCGAGTGACAATTCCTTCTGTGAAGCAGTCTCCATAAATCAGCCATATGTGAAGACCTACATGCTTACTGAGGATAAAACAAGAAACATGAAATTCTGCTAAATAAATATATGTTTTGAAAGTGTTCTGATTAACTTTCAAAGTAAAGGGAAACAGCAGATATGAACAGCACATTCCCAGACTGCTTTCTATGTATCTTTAATAGGTATCAGAAGTATTTAATACTTTCACATTTCATTTTTTAAAAGTAAAAGTCCCACTTCCAAATGCTTTGAAATTGATGCTGTATACTTTCAGCACAATAGAGGGCACTACAACTGAACCTGCTATATTTACATTATTGTTTTGTATAAAGGGACATAACTGTTTGTTAATCTTTATTTTTGGTGAACACCCTCAATAAAATACAGAAATCTGAATGACTGAATCCCCTTATTGATGCAGAATTAATCTATCTTTTCTTTCCTGAGGCTTCACTTCATTAAAATGATCCTGAAGAAAAACAGTTCATCACTTGGGAACTTTTAGGTGTAATGTTTAGGACAGCCTATCAGTGATGCAGTGTTTACAAAAAACATGCCCTTTAGCATTAAACTATCTAGCTTTGAACACAGAAATCCAAACAGTGACTAAGATCATAGAATCATTTAAATTGGAAAAGACCTTTAAGATTATCTAGTCCAATGATAACCCTACTCTACCAAGTCTGTTGCTAAACCATGTCTCTAAGCACCACATCTACATAGCTTTTAAACACATCCAGAGTTGGTGATTCAACTACTTGCTGGACAGCAGTTTCAGTGCCAGACAGCCCTTTCAGTGAAAAAACTTTTCCTCAGGTCCAACCTAAACCTTCCCTGGTACAACCTGAGGCCATTTCCTCTTATTCTGTCACTTGTTACTTGTGAGAAGAGATAAACTCCCACCTCTCTACAACCTCCTTTCAGGTAGTTGTAGAAAGCAATAAGGTGTCCCCTCAGCCTCCTCTTCTGCAGGTTAAACAATCCTAGTTCCTTCAGTTGCTCCTCATAAGACTTGTTCTCCAGCCCTTCACCAGCTTTGTTGCCCTTCTTTGGACCCACTTCAGCAGCTCAATGTCTTTCTTGTATTGAGGTGCCCCAAACTGAACACAGTACTCGAGGTGTGGCCTCACCAGTGCTGAGTACAGGGGGGTTGTACACTCCCCTAGTCCTGCTGTCCACGCTATCTCTGATACAATCCAGAATGCCGTTGACTGCCTTGGCTACCTGGGCACATTGTTGGCTCATCTTCAGCCGGTTGTTGATCAGTATCCCCAGGTCCCTTTCTACTGGGCAGCTTTCCAGCCACTCTTCCCCAAGCCTGTAATGTTACATGGAGTTTTTTTAGCCCAAGTGCAGGACTTGGCCTTTTTGAAGCTCATACAATTGACTTTGGCTTATTGGTCCAGCCTATCCAGGCCCCTCTGTAGAGCCTCCCTACCCTCAAGCAGGCTTTAAAAAAAAATTAAAATGAGGTATTTGGAAAATAAAACAACATGAAAAATGAGAATTTTTACATTTTCCAGATTTAATTGGCTTTTAGTTCTTTTGGTCTTTGATACAGAATAATTTACCAAAATATGAGTGTATTTCTTCTTTTAGTCTAAATCTACCTTTTGTGTATGTGGTGGTGGTGGTAAGTTCACTCCAAACAGTAGAAACAATGTGCATGTTTATCCTTGGCACTGGTAAATTAAAGCCTTATGAAGTCTTACTAATTATGTGTTCTAAATTTAAAATGGGGAATAAATATTAACTAAGTCTAGCTTTCCAAAACATGATAAGCATTGTGGTTGTTTAAAGCAGAGACACGTTAGAAACCTTTGCATCTATCCTGCACACTGCCTCTGGGAGTGTGCTGGGTTTTGGTTTATATGCCTCAGTTTGTGCAAACATGTAGTTTTCCATCTATACAGAAACAGTAATTTTATGATATTTCTGCAGTTCTCCTACTTAAAAGAAGGCATTGTTGCTGTCTAACACTTTTGCCTAAGTGCAAAAATGTCTTAGTATTTTAAAATAATTGCCAACCTCGAAAAGACCTCACTTGAGAAGTTTGATGTGATGATTATATCCCAAGATACCTGGAAGCTCAGATTCATATATTGTTGATTCAATAAATTTTTCTTCTGAAGTGGACACTTTTATTTCCAAGAAGCTCATTCTCTTTGTGGCTGTTATTCTAAGAAATATTGTGAATGAAGACTTTACTTTTTATTACTATTTTCTTGTTGAGAGGGCTGAGAGAGAAGGAATAAAATTTGCAAGATTTTTCAGTTACCTTGAAATAAATTTTATTTCCCACGTATTTAGGAAACATGCTGCTGTGTACAGGCTTCTCACTTAGCTTTTACTCTATTTTACCTTGGATATAGTTTCATTTTAGAAGTGCCAGAGGTATATAATAATTGTAAAATTATTTTAAAATATTTGGATGGTAAAGTCCTCATACAACAAAGGAGCGATCTGAAACTCATTAAAATAAAAAGGAAACTTTCTATAGTCTACCATTGGAGCTTTTAACCAGATCCTGATTTTTTCTTTTTTCTCCTTTTAAAAAAATCTTAATTCAGAAGCTGTTCTGGAGATAACAAAATAAAAGGATGATTAAAAAAAATTATCAGGAGTTTCAGATTCCAAATGTAGAGGTATGAGTTCCGCCTTTCAAATCATCACAAGTTCAAATGGATGATGCCAGGCTTTCTTACTGACTGCTAAATAAATAAAATATGTTTTGCTTTCTTGCCAGCCTCTCATGACAATGATCACATTTTTTGCATTTATTTCCCTTAAATGAATCTTAGTGACAAACCAAAATTTACATTTGAAATTAGAAAAACATTAGAACATCATTGTATAATACGTTATCGCACTTTGGCAACAGGCAAAGCATTTAGTACTGAAATGCTGGGGCCAGGGCTGTGGGCCCCAAGTTGGAATTAACCTATGGATGAGTCACAACTCAGCAGTATGTTTGGTTCCCCAAGGCCTCAGAGGCAGAACCTGGCCCACCTGTGTGAGGCCCCACCTTCCCCCAGGTGATCATGGTTGGGGTGGTGGGTGAGGCTAGAATTATATCAACCAGGAACCAAGGGGTTTGTGAGAAGTAACAAGGATTTGATTAGTTATGGAAGAGAGTTCCTGTTGGGGCCAGTTGGAGGAATTTCTTCTTGGTGGCAGCTTGCTGAGCTCTTTCTCACCGGTGTGTTCCCCCTTGGCTGATTTGAGATAGAGAAGAGCAAACAAATGAAGAATAAAAGATAGGGCTGTTGTGATCATTCTCTGATGAGTATTGGAAAGGATGTGCCTTTTTTCTTCTCCAATACACATTCCACACAGGTTCCAAGAGGTATGTTGTGCGCTAGATTCCTTCAATGTCTTGCCTTAATGGGAACATTTCTTTTCACATTAGCTGCTGGGCTTTTTCCAGCTGTGTTACTAGTTTTCTTATCCATGTCTGTAACCTCTTTGTCGTCCTACTTGGTCTCTGAACAGCCTCCCGACTACTCTTCTTTATTACCTCTTGAACTATTGTTTCTCTTTTTATGCCTTCAAAATTTTATGCTATGGACAAAAACTGAGCTCAGTGTGGTAGAAAGCCTGTGCCCTTACTGCCCTGAAGAGCAACAAATAACACCTAGGTATTTTATTTATTAGTTTTTAAACCAGGGTCAAAAAAAGGATAGACAAAGGCATCTTAGCTGAAGACTGGAAGGATATTTGGAGGAAATGACCTTTACTCTTGCTCTGCTCTTAAGCTTCCCTGTGTCTTTGCTCTGGACACCACTGAGCTACATCACTGGGTTAGATAGCCCTTTAGATCAACAACTAAGCCATTTCTGTGTGTTTACACAAACTATCTTTAAAATAGACCAGTGGATTTTACAAAATCGAGGGAGGTATGTAGCATGAACCATTCCATTTGTTCTACTGGAATTCATTTAGTGGCAATTTCACCCATAAAGTCTTCTGTGGAGGAATTTTTCTGTTTTCTCTCACCCTGTTACTGGCAATTCTCCAAAGTGTTTGATTAGAGGTTATGTCTCTAGTCTTGCCCAACAGAATGAAATACTACTTTGCAGGGTGTTTCTTGTGTTCATCAGTTTGTATTGTATGCTATTCTTCTGATCAGAGGTATTGAAAACTGGCAGGTAGTTTGCCTACAGGTTTTCAGGATTTTACTCTTCTATATAATTTTAACTTCTCAATCCTAATTATAAATTTAAGCCATCTGCACTAAAGTTAACCATGTAGAAATCATATATATCTGTAAGAATGGTACAAACTGTTGATTACACCTTTCTATTATATTTTCACTTTTTGTTGTTGTTGTTGTTAGGGAAGTGGGTACTGCATACAGGGATGCTTCAAAGCTTTTTTTGTCAGTGAAAGAAGCATCTAATATCTTGAAAACTCGGTTTTCTTTTCCCCATAGTTTTTCTGCCTACACAACAAAACCAAATTCTGTAGCTGACAGGGCATTGTGCTGAGGAGACCGTGACAATTTCTTTTGTTTTTACACAAGCGCCTCTGATCAAATCAAAATACCTGGAGTTATTAGACTTGTTTCAGTAGCCCCACATTGCATTCTCTAGGCAAGTTTCCTTCAAAAACTCATAAAAGTAAAATTCGTAAGAGAAAGAACATTACACTAGTGATGCCGATTGGGAAAGAATCGCTTGGCCAGCAGTCCAAACATTGGAATGGATATTTCTACAGTATCTTATGAAACTCATCAATTTACATTGAGTGCAGCTGGAAAACTGCAACTACAGCAAAGATAAGAAAGTAACACTTAACAATAATGCGTTTCAGAAATAGCTATCAGCTTCTCAGTTAGACCTCAGATTCTGCTGTATGGATTGCCCATTCTGAGGTATTTGCTCTCCTTAATTATATGTGAAGTGAAATTTGGGAATAAATCTGCAAAGGACTTCTAGCTATAGGTGTGACATTTCACATGCAAGGAACTCTGTACTCTATCTCACAACTGATACAGCAAATTCTGATTTTTTATTTAACATCCATTTTAGAGTATGTGATGTGGAGAAATTCAATATGCTAAATATTCAAATGCAGAGAGTTTCTTAGAATATTGTACGAATATACATATTGATTATACTACTGCAAAGGCATAATTATGCTGAAGTAGTAGAAGTATGTCCCATTCTTCAAACATAAACAGCCCTCTAATTTTAAAGTTCAAAAATAATATAATTTTATGGTTTGTGTTATAATTACATCTTTTATTTGATCTAAAAACTAAACAGAAATAAAGATAGTTTAAAAAATTAGGAAAATATTATTATTCTACAGATATGATTTCTGAGACCAGTAACAATATCCCATGTCATTGTTATGGCCCCTAGTGAAAAATGATGGTTAAAATTTGAAAAAAAACCCCCAAAACTCTACAAAGAAATGCAGTAATACTTTAAATATTTTGAAATTTATTGTAAAGTCACTATATTTAGCTTTCAAATAGAATGACCAACCTGATACTTCTGTATCAATGAGCATATAAAGAGATTTCCGATAGTAAAGGAATGGTAAACATAGACCAAAAATCTTATTTTTAATTAGTTCATGCTGTTTTTTAAACACAGCTGGAAACTTAATAGATGGTCTGTCATTTAAATCAGGAAGGAATGCTGTTTTGAAACACATATTGACTTACTTTACCACCTGGACTTAGCAGAAAGGGAATCAACTGGAGAATATGCATGAACTGTGTGCATCAGGACTTTGACAGAATGTGAACGTGATGATCAGGAATAGCTTAAGGCACTCAAAAATCTTTACCAGAAAAAAATTTGAGTCTGTGTGACTTCAAGCACTTATCAGGTAAATGTCTACCTGAGTAGTATCCAGCATTCCTTTGTAGGTCCAGCCCTATGAGTGGAGGGCTCTAGTAACGGAAATGTGGATCTCAAGAAGGACTTACAACTAAACTGTATGGACAGTAGGGTTTGAAGGTATGCACCCTTGCCAAGACAAAGTATAGACATACTTAGAGCTAGTTCAGATACTGGAATCATCTATAGTGCTTTAAATGTGTGTTTCATGAACTCGCTAAGTCAGGAATCAGCTGAGAAATTATCTTTTAGAAGGTTAAACTTCAAAACAATAGATGTCTATTCATTTCCTGGAACCACTTTCTAGTGACTTTCTCTGGGTAACTGCATTTTCTGTGTTTTTGTTCTCTGTGTGTGAAATAGGAGAAATTAGTTCCTGCACTGGAAAGTTGTTGAGAAGTTTCAATGCATGCAGCTCTGGATGAGAGGGAACAAAACTGAATAAATAGAGATAAGTTCAGAAAGGAAATGAGAACAGGCCTTGATCTACTTGCAGGAGAAAGGAAGAGAGATGCGGAGAGTTGAATGTTTTTATGCAAGTAATATTAAATAATTTATGTTTGCACCTGAATTGTTTTTAATGTGCATCTTTCAGGTAATGCTGGAGGACTCAAAAAGTACTTGTCTGTATTTAAATTAGGAGGAAAAAAGGAAAAACTTACTTTCAAAGTATACTGTAAGAAGGACTTACACTTCGTATTTTTAGATCAATACAGCTCCTAAATCTATATGGAAACACTACAGGAGACAGAGTGGAAAACTAGGGTTGCACCGTATTGATGCATGTTAATGCACATGTATGCATCACACAAAGTTCATTGAAAACCTTGTTCATAATATTTAACTTCCTTCTGTTAGTTTTTCTGTCTCATCTTTTATCACCAGAACCAAGAGTCAGATGATGTTATGACCTATCAAGAGGGTGTACTGAAAGGTATATAAATGAGCATCTCATAAGCAGTAAAAAGCTGGACTTGATCTTGTAGTATGTACCTTTTTCTGAGCTTCTAAGTATTCGTGATAGGACTCAAAGGGAACAGAGGATATTATCAACATGAGCTGACATGCAGATTTGTAACACATTCAGGGAACATGTAGCTCATACTGTAAAATTCTTATGTCTTATAGTGAAGATAGATATTTTTAAAAGCATTGATTAATGAGAAGTTAATAATTGCTCTAAGGAAAAGCATGAAATATTTAACACCATCAAGGGCTGTGCATGGATCATAGTCAATGTACTTAGTGTAAACAGAACAATCAAATTGTAAAAGTAAATAAAAATATTCTCTCAGGCAATGCTGTAAAAGTAACTGAATAAATACAACATGAGAAGTAGGCAATTGATTTTTTTCAAATTGTATTTTGTAAAATTTCAGACCCATATTCACTTAGTAGAATCATAAATACTCTTAGAAGGTACTACATCATTGAAGTTATAAAATATAACATATTTTTACCCTTTGATTTTATTCCACAAAGAGCTTCATACAATTATAGGGATAGAAATGACTGAAATATTTTTCTTTATATAATTCTAATTTTCCTAGAACTGGGTAGAAAATAATACTTTTCTTCATGGGAAATTCTTGTATTTAAAAGTGTACTTTTGTTCTATACTCTAATGAGAAAATTTTGCAGTGTAAAATATCAGAATGCTTAAATGTGGAAATACAGAAATTAACTCTTACAAAACATTGACATATTTCTGTGTTAGTAAAAAATGAATTATAAAAGCTATTTTGTTCTGGTAACGGACAGAATTTACCTATTCCTCATTTTTTGGTTTTCCTTTTATTTTTAAGATTAATTCAGTAAAGTGTAGAACCAGAAGTTCCACTCCCATTTAAATGCACAAAGACCTAACTTATGTTTTTGTATCAAAACTTTTGCTTTTCTTGAAAATTTGACAAATACAGGAAGAGGCCTACACTACTCATTATGATATGAGATTGTGGTAGACATATCAATGATGTCTACTGAGAAATACATGTATTTGCTGCTTTTGCAGCCTCTATTAAGAAACTGGAGAAGATACATTATAGGTTTCCAGATCACAGATATATTTGGTTAGCAAATCCTAAACTGTGTTTCAGAAGTGATATATCTGGGTTTACAAATACACACAAAAATACAATACAAACATTTATTTTATAAATACTAACACACTACAAATCCAATGAAGAATTTGTCTGATATTCAACATGATTAATGATTATGGCAATTTAAAAAAGAAAGAATTAATTGAAATCTTTATTAAAAAATTTAGGAGAGAACTTTGGCAATCTCAAGATTATATTTGTAAGTAAATGCAAACATCATCATTCTACAAAGGCTGAGAAGAGGAAGAGTAAATCAAAACTATATCCACTGTGACTGAAAAGTTGCAACTAGATTATAAGCTAACTTTACAGGCATATATTGAAAGGCTTGTATATTCTGAATTTATCTCCAGCTATCATAAATTACGCTGTGCCAGAGCTGTACCAAGAGAGAAAAATGCACATTTTCTATGCTCTGCATTTCATTCGGAAGATTCTGCAAATCTGAGTCCCAGATAAGCAATGTAAGTATATTAAATCTGAATGCTCAGTCCTCAAGTTGTGTTCACTTATCTTTTTTTCTTTTTCGGTATCTAAATTATAAACAGGGTGACTTGCTGCAGTTGATGGAAGAAATATGTAATAAAGTGTTGAACTAAGAGTAAGAAGACATTTGCACAAACAGCAGAAGGAGAAAATGAGAAAAGCTGCCGGGATAGCAAGTAGGTGTTCCATACATTTTTGAATTAGGGATGGTCAGTTCTATTTTATCCACTGGTGAACAGTATTAAAACAAGAAGCTATAGAAGAGTGTGAGCATAAATTGAGACAAACTGACATATCTGTATTATATGTATTGTCTGATAAGGAGTGGAAAAACAAGATATAGCCATAAATCACATCTGAATCATAACAGAATATATAATTTAAAGTGTGCAGAAACTAAAAATAGTGTACACTGACACCATAACATTTCACAGTACCAGTCTTGTGAGTAAAAACTAATTACATGGAGAGCAAATAAATAAGAGCTGTAACTATTTACAACTTCAGGAATGATCTTTGTACTTGTCTGAATGCACAACTCCTTATTGACAGTTGTGGTGCAGTATACTTCTTGTGGTGCTTTTGTTGATTACGGAGGCTTTTAACTTCTTGATCTATGCATGTTTTTCTGTATCTCTTGAAGACTTTGTATTAGCCATAGTGGCATTTTGCATAAATTTAGACATAAACATTCCTAGGCTGTAATTAATATTATTGGACAAAGCAGATGGCTCTAATAAGACCAGTAAAGGGCCTGTGTGATGAGATCCTCCTAAAAAAAGGTAATTATTGCAGAGTTTTAAAGCTACATTAACATGTAATTAAATTTGAAATCAGGATGCTTTTCTAACAGAAGACAGTTAATTAAAAGAATCATATAGTAGTATCCTTTTAAACTTTTTAGAGTTTCCAAAACCAAGAATCTATATCAGACAATTTTTTCATCATAGTATTTGGAATAGTAGCATCACTCACTGAGCAATGTGTAAAAGCAGTTGTTTTCCTTATTCTTGGCTGACAAGTGATTGACTAAAGATGTACTTCGTATGGATGGATGCTGTAGAAATGAATACTATCTCTTTTCTATTTCACTACTTTTCTCTCTATTGTTTAAAACAGATTTTTATACAAAGGGAAAAAATTGAGAAAATAACATGAAACTTGATGAATAAGCCCAGTATTCAAGATCAATCTATATTTTTGTGAAAAATAGTGCATAGGTCTTCAGAACTGAACTCTCATCCCAAACTCATACATAGCATGTCTGCTAACATGCAAAACGCAACCGTGTTTGCTGTATTTGAAAAGAAAAACAATAGCAATCTTTTTGTTGCCCCAGGCTGTAATTATTCTGTTTCACCTTTCTGTGCAGACTGTTGCTTGTTCTAGCCTAACTTTGCTTTGGTAGGGAACAGAAAAAAAAACCACTCCCACCTTGAGCCGTAATCTCAGCTGGAAAGCAGACACCAACAGCTATGAGACTACTGTGAGATGTCCCCTTTGAGTAATGCCTGACTGTGAGAGAGGTTCTTCGTGACTTTGCCAGTGCAACATTAAAGCCTAAGCTTCCAGCTGTTTGCTCTGGAGTTGTGCAGTCTTATCTAGGCAGACTTCCTTGCTTAGCTGTTAAATTGCCCCCTTCTGTAATAAAAATGCCTGAAGAGTGAGTGTTTTCTTCCAGCAAAAGCTGTGAAAGGGTTAAATGAAGCTATTCAGCTTTACCGCAGGATGAAGCAGAAAAGAAGCAATTGCTCCCTTTTACTCCTAGACTCAGCTTTAAGGTGATGACCAACAGTTGAAAAGGCTTCAGGAGAGTTGGATACTTGTTTATGTGACCTCCTTACCTGCTCCATTACAGTGAAAACCATTGTAATTCAATGCTTTTATGGGCTATGTTATTGGTTTGGATTGGTAGAAATGCAAAGTGGGAAACTAGGCCGTGACAGGAATAATTAGTTATAAACTTTACCACACAGTGTAATTACACAAAGGCAAGCCTTCTTGTAGGCAGCCTTCCAGTACCTGAAGGAGGCCTACAAGAAAGCTGGGGAGAGACTGCTTACAAGGGCATGTAGCAACAGGACAAGGGGCAATGGTTTTAAAATAAAGAAGTTCCTTACTATGAGGGTGGTGGAACACTGGAACAGGTTGCCCAGAGAGGTGGTGGAATCCCCATCCCTGGAGACATTCAAGGCCAGGCTTGATGGGGCCTTGAGCAACCTGGTCTAGTTAGAGGTGTCCTTGCTAACTGCAGGACTAGATGGACTAGATGAATTTAGAATACATTGGGTGGGATGAGACATTCAATGATTCTATAATTCTATGATTCAGGCAAATGTAAAAATTAAATTTTTAAATATTGCTTCAAATTCACTTGAACAGAAACCTTCAATACTTTAAAATTGATACAGTTTTCCAAAATATCTATTAGGAGTTCCTAATTGTGATGTGCAAGGTAGAAAATGTTGATTTCTCTTCTGAAGTTGACATTTTTTCTTTGCAAAATTGATAACTTGTGCATACATGTGGCTGTGCATGGGCTCATATGGGCATATATGTCCTTACTCTTTGAATTATGAAATAAGAAGCAATGATAAAAAATCTTGAAAATATAGACCACAGAAGTACCAACCAAAGTAAATAATCCAGACACTTTCTGAAGAAAGCTTTGTACATTTGTAGTTTTCTGAGGTCTAGATATTGATCCCAGTTGTACCTGAGGTAGTTCTAGTATAATTCCACTGACACTGGAGCTCTTCTGTCTTTATCCTAATGGGACTAAGGAAAATTTTGTCTCTAGAATGTTTCTCTGAAATTATTAATTTTTAGAACTAAAATTGTGACACTTACCACTACTCAGAAATTACTGAGTACCTACCAAGCACCTTCTTCATTACTTGTGTTTTGTCTTCTGCATTTTCTTGCATTCAGCATGTTTTTGTGTTTTTTAGTTTTCTTACTACTCATGAAATTTTAATTGAATATATTATCTAGTATTCATCAATTGGTTAATCCAATTGTTGTTATTGAAAATGAGCAATCTCTAATGCCACTTTATTGCATGTTCATATAGGTCATATTTGTAATTGAGGTCAGAATTTATGCAAACAGCTACTGTCAGGAAGTAAATTTGCAAATGGTGATGAATGTAACATAGTCTGAATACTGATACCCTGGAACAAAATTAAGTATCTTCTCTGCAGTTTTCATCCTTTAGTGTTAATACCATTATATTCCTATCAGCTTGTTTCATGAAGGAATTGAAGTTGTGAAAAACAATAGTACATTAGCTAACTTTACTACCTGGCCATATGGTAACCCATAGGATCATTAACAGTAACACAATAGGCTCAATGATGTTTTCTGAAGGCTCACAGAGATTTCATTTGTTGTTCCATATTAAAGATATACATATTGTTGCCTGTCACCTTACAGATCATACTGAGTCAACAAAAATCACACTTACACAAGTTTTATTTATCTGGAAACTTACACAGAACAGCTACACACCATAACCAGATTATTCCTGTCATAATTTTCTTGATTTGTCTACTAGAAATATTTTGCCTTCCACAAGGCAAAGGCCATTCATTCACTTTGAAACCGGAAAAATGCAACAGCGCTCAGATCTAGCTACAGTGAGATTTATAAAATGAGACTTATTTGTATGAGTGGATCCTCTTGAAGGCTCTGCTAAGGCACATGGAAAATGAGGTGATTGGTGGCAACCAAAATGGCATCTACCCGGACTTGTGCAAAGTGTTTGACACTGTCCAGCATGATGTCTTGGTTGCTAGATTGGAAACCTATGGATTCGATGAATGGACCACTCTGTGGGTAAGGAATTGACTAGTCACACTCAAGGAGTTGCAGTCAACAGCTTGATGTCCAAGTGGACATCAGTGATGAATGGTGTCCCTCAGGGATTGGTATTGAGACTGGTGCTGTTTAAAATCTTTGTCAGTGACATCGACAGTAGAATTGTGTGCACTCTCAGCAAGTTTGCCAACAACATCAAGCTGTGTGGTGAGATTGACATGCTGGAGGGAAGGGATGCCATCCAGAGGGATCTTAACAGGCTTGAGANTTGCTCACTCACTTTGAGCCCGCTGTCCACCAAGACCCCCAGGTCCCTCTCCATAGGGGGCTGCACTCAAGCCAGGTGGATCCCAGTCTGAGCTGCATTCATGGGTTATGTATTCCCCAGTGCAAGACCTTACACTTGTCTCTGTTGAACTTCATATGGTTCCTGCTAGCCCGCTCCTCTAGTCTGTCCAGATCCTTCTGGAGGGTGGCTCTCCCTTCTGGAGTGTCAACTACCCCACCCATTTTTGTGTCATCAGTAAACTTTGTCAGGGTGCTCTTGATCCCAACATCCAAGTCACTTATGAAGATATTAAACAGCACTGGGCCCAATACTGATCCCTGGGGGACTTCGTTTGTGACTGGTTGCCAGTTTGAGAATGAGCCATTTACCACCATCCTTTGGTTACAGCCTATCAGCCAGTTCCCACCCACTGTACAGACCATTTGTCTAGGTCATAACATGTGAGTTTTTCAAGAAGGAGGCTGTGGGGGACCATGTCAAATGCCTTGGAGAAGTCTAGGTAGGCTATGTCTACTGCTCACCCCACATCAATCAAGGGGTCACCTTGTCATGGGAGGTGATCAGGTTTGTCAAGCACGATTTGCCCCTGGTGAGTCCATGTTGGCTTTTCCTAATTACATGCTTCAGTTTACTTGTCATAGTCCCCAGGAGGATTTGCTCCATAACTTTCCCAGGGATTGATGTAAGGCTAGTAGGTCTATAATTACCTAGGTCCTCCTTGGGACCCTTCTTGTGGATAGGGGTGACATTAGCCCTCTTCCAGTCTTCAGGCATGTCTCCCAATCTCCATGATTTCTCAAAGATTATGGAGAGTGGCCTTGCAACAACATCAGCCAGCCCTTTTAGCACCCCTGGGTGGAGGGCATCTGGGCCCATAGATTTGTATAGGTCAAGCTCCTGAAGCAGTTGACACACCAACTCTTCCTTCACTGATGGTGAGTCTGTGTCTTCATCAATGTGGATTTTGGTTCCTGTAGCCTGGGACCCAACAGCGCTGGTAAAGACAGAGGTGAAGAAGGTGTTGAGGACCTCTGCCTTTTCAGTGCTGTTGGTGACTAGTTCGCCTCTCCTGTTTAATAGTGGGACAATAGTGTCCTTCTGCTTCTGCTTGTTGGTAATGTATCTGAAGAACCCTTTCTTGAAGTTTCTGACATCCCTAGCCAACTTCAGTTCCAGTTGAGCTTTTGCTTTCCTAACTGCATCTCTGCATACCCTGGCAATGCCCTTGTCATTTTCAATGGGTAATGCTCCACTTTTCCATCTCTGGTACGTTTCTCTTTTGGTTCTGAGCAGACCCAGAAGCTCATAGTTGAGCCAAGGGGGTCTCTTGCTCTGCCTACCTCCCTTGCCATTAGAGGGGATGAACTGGTTTTGAGTGTGTAGGAGAGTGTTCTTGAAAAAATTCCAGCACTCACTAGCTCCCTTGTCTTCCATGGAAGCTTCCCACAGGATCCCTGCCAACCAAACCCTGAGCAAGTTGAAGTCTGCTCTTCTAAAGACTAAAACCTTTGCCTTGGAACTAACCTTCAGCGTGCTCAGCGTTATCCCAAACTCCACAACGTTGTGATCACTGCAGCCAAGGCTATAACTGAGATATTACAGAGCATGTTTTCTTGGATAGTGAGCAACAAGTCCAGCTGTGCCCCTTTCCTGGTTGGCACATCTAACACCTCTATGAGGAAGGAGTCCCCTAAGCATTCCAGGAACTTGCTGGATGACAGATGAACTGCTGTGCTTTTCTTCCAGTAGATGTCTGGGTAGTTAAAGTCTCCCATAAGAACAAGGTTTTGTTGGCCCAAACCTTGCTTAATTGACCCAAGTAGCTCTTCATCGGTCTCATTGTTTTGGTTTGGGGATCAGTAACAGATGCCTATTGTAAGGTCTCCCTTGGAGACAACTCTTCTGATTTTGACCCGGAGGCATTCAATAGGGCTTCCATAATTACCATAATTGACTTCCATACATTCAAGTCAAGTGTGACTCCTCCTCCTCTTCTACCCTGCCTGTCTTTACGGAATAGCCTATAGCCATCAATCACAATCCTCCAGTCATGTGAGTTGTCCCACCATGCTTTGGTTATTCCTATGATATCATCACCTTCTGACTGGGCACAGAGCTCCAGTTCCTCTTGTTTGTTTCCCAGACTGTGTACATTAATATACATACACTTTAGGTGGCTAGTCTTTTGATTTTCATTTAGGAAGACAGCTGAAGCACATTTTACACTGTCCTGATTGGCCTGTTTTATTCCACAATTGGTTGTAGTGGTGTGGGCATTGCCATTTTGGATCCCTTCCCCCAAGTCTTTCAGTTTAAAGCCCACCTCACCAAGTTGGCCAGCCTGCCACCAAAGATTGTTCTGTCTCTTTTAGACAGGTGGATTCCACCCCTTCCTAGCAGGTTGTAGTCCTCGTAGAAGCCCCCATTATCATAAAAGCCAAAACCCTCTCAGTGACACCAGCCATGTAGCCAGAAGTTGATCTGCATTATGTGCCTATTCCTATCTGCTCCCAATCCTTGAACTGGTAATATGGAGGAAAAGATAACCTGGGCACCAAAATTCTTCACTTTCTCTCACAGAGCCTTATAGTCTTTCTCAATTCTGCCCAAACTCAGGCTTACTGTGTCGTTTGTACCTAAGTGGAAGAGAAGTAGAGGATAGTACTCTGTGCTTTTGTCAAGTTGTGGCACCATCTCGGCAACATCATGTATCTTCGTTCCAGGAAGGCAGGATACCTCACATGACTCCCTGTCAGGTCAGCAGATGGGTGCTTTTGTGCCCCTTAACAGGGAGTCCCTCACTACAAGCACACGTTGTTTCTTTCTGCGATATTCACCTTGTGCTGTTGGTTCAATTGCACCTGGTGGAACTTGTTCATGGGTGTCTACTGTTGTTAAAATTTCAAATCTGTTTTCAGTTGAGATGCTAGAGGATGCCTGTGGTGGAGCCCTGTGTCTGTGGGATACCAGTGTCCAGGGTGCTCCATCCTCAGTGGTGTCTGTTGCTGGAGCTTGGTTCTGAAGCCACCTATTGATCTCTGTTTCTGCTCCTCTGATGCTGTGCAGCCTAGTTACGGTTTCCTGTAACAGGTCATCTGTGGAGGTTTGCAGCTGGACTGCAGGCCTCAATAATATTTTTTGACCTTGGCGATTTGGCTGTGCCTGTGAAAATGAGGGATAAACAAGTACAAGGATGAACCTGCAACCACAAGATAGGGATGTTGTCCTAACTGTGAGTAAAAGTATGCATAAGCTATTGGCCAATAGACAACATGCTAGTAATATGCTTAACCAATGAATGATGTACACAATATGTACACAATATGTAACCTTATGTATAAAAAGAGTTTGCCTGCAGTAATAAAGAGCTTTTTGGCTATTGTTACAAGAGATCTGTGTTGCTCGACCGTCCCAACTGCGACAGTCATCCACCTGTGCACAACTTGCGCAGCTACTAGTCTTATCCCCAGTGGAGGGGTTTTGGCAGTCACTGCAACCTCTCCCCTGTATTGAAGTTTCCTCTGTTGCCAGTTCTGTCTGGGTGGATACATCAGACATTACTGGGGTTTTCTCTGAAGAAGCAGTGGTTAGGTCCTAGAGTGAGCACCCACCATTTTGGTAGAGCCTAACTAGCTGCTGTCGGGCTTCTGTGGCTCTGCCCCCTCCCCTCTTTCCCTGCCTATGCAAACTGCCACAGTAGATCTCTTTCCAAGAGGATGACAGCCACTAATGGAGCTCACTCTCATCTTTCAAGCTGGAGAGGGGCGCGAGGTACCACCAACTGAACTCACCTCTTGTACTAATAGAGCTCTCAGTGCTCTATCTGTGTGTCCTGCTGTGCAAATAGCAATGCCCCAAGCACGCCCACTTGCTGCTTGTTTGCTTGGTGCACAGCAACTTAGTTGCTGCTCCTTCGGGGCTTCTTTTATGAGGGGGGGTGTGGTCTCAGCAAGTGGCCATTGGGTTGTTAACACCTCATTAAGAGGTGTTTACACCTCGTTTAAGTTCTGCCGCCAGTGGTACTGGCTCCACCCCTGCTGCTTCAGCAGCCTGNTGCCTCCCCCCGTGCTGCTTCAGCAGCCTGTCCACAAGCTGCTGATTCTCAGCACAGGGAAGCTGCTTCTCCCAACTTCAAAAAGCCTCAGAAAGAGCCTTTTGCTGGCACTTTTTGCTTCAAATCGCTTCCCCAGTGCGGGCTTACTTGCTGCTGGAGCTAGTAACCTCAGCAAGTTTTCAGTTGAGTATGGATTGAGAGCAGCCTAGTGGAGATGGACTTGGGGGTGTTGGTAGATGAAAAACTGAATATGAAACATCAAAGTGTGCTCACAGCCCAGAAAGCCAGCTGTATCCTGGGCTGCATCAAAAGAAGCATGGCCATCAGGTTGAGGGAGGTAGTTCTCTCCCCTTCGTTCTGGTGATACCCAGCCTGGAGTAAACTATTCAGTTCTGGGGCCCCCGATGTAAGGTTGTGGATGTGTTGGAGTGAGTCCAGAAGAAGGCCACAAAGATGATCAGTGGTCTGGAGCAGCTGTCCTATGAAGTCAGGCTGAGAGTGTTGGGGTAGTTCAGCTTAGGGAAGAGAAGGCTCCAGGAAGTCTTGTTGTGGCCTTCCTGTATCTGAAGCTAGGGAGGGACTTTTTATGAGGGCTTGTAGTGGTAAAACAAGGTGTAATAGGTTCAAACTGGAAGAGCGTAGGTTTAGATTAGAAATAGGAAGAAGTTCTTCATTATGAGGGTGGTGAGACACTGGAAAAGGTTGCCCAGGGAAG
>VYZX01006533.1:29908-44858 GCA_013401335.1 Brachypteracias leptosomus
CCTCAAAAAAAGACAAACCAAAATGAGCACACACTCACTACCAAAAAGAAGACCTCCCACAAATGCCCAGACTCATCACCCACCAAAGAGAAGGTGAGGCTCACAGGGGAGGATCCAGCTGCCAAGCCCACTACTCTGCAAAGAACCATCTCAATTGGTTCCTAGGGACTCCATTTATACCCAAGTTGAGAGTGCACTGTGGTCATTCTAATTGACTAAAAGGAACAAGCCCAAACAAAATAGGCCAAGGGTCTAAGCTCTGAGGTGCCAGTTAATCACCCTCAGGTGCAGTTTGTTACAGACTATTCTGACACACCCTGTTTTGTTTGTCAGGACAGCTGTACCTGCCACAGGATGCTGTGGGAGACTGTGTCAAAGGCTTTGCTGAAGTCTAGGTAGACCACATCCACAGCCTTCCCCTCATCTACCAGGCGGGTCACCCAGTCATAGAATGAGATCAGATTGGTTAGGCAGGACCTTCCTTTCCTAAACCCATGTTGGCTGCTCCTGAACCCCTGGTTGTCTTATACATGCTGCTTGATGGCACTCAGGATGATCTGCTCCATAACCTTCCTGGGCACTGAGGTCAGGCTGACAGGCCTATAGTTTTCTGGATCCTCCTTCTGGCCCTTCTTGTGGATGGGCATCACACTGGCCAACCTCCAGTCATCTGGGCCCTCCCTGGTTAGCCAGAACCAGTGATAAATGATGGAGAGCAGCTTAGCCAGCTCTTTAGCCAGCTCCCTAAACACCCTAGGAGTGCACCCTAGTCCTTAGCCTTTCTTCAAGAGTGTTTTTAAGATGATGCCTGGAAAAGGGTACATTCCTTCTATTTTTCAGTCTCAAATTTTCAACACGGGGGACTTTAAGTTGTTTATCATTTCTCAGTGGATTTTTTTTCTATTATTTTTTCCCTTAGACCTCATATAGACTTCCAACACCTATAACAACCTTTGGCAGTAAGTATTCTAGGCTTCCTGTTCCATGAATTATTAGTTATTATTCTCCTTTTTGTTATCATTTGTATCTGCTACCTTCATTTGATTCCTCACAGTTCTGTCATTGTAAAAGATGAAGAACAACTAGTAGCTATCCAGTCAGCTCATGACACCTGGATACCATATACTATGTTCTATTCAATCTATACCATAATTAACCTCTTTCCAGACTGAAGAGTCCTGGTCTACTTAGTAATTTCTTTCACAGAACTAAATGATATCTTTGAGCTTTCCTACCTGAACCCTTTGCATATCAGCTGCCACTTCAAATGCCTTTGTCAATCGTATCTGAGGTATTTTAATCCGTGCACTAATGCTGACAAACCTTTATGGGTTTTTTTATTGCTCGTCCAGTGCTGACCTAGTGATTTTTTGAAATATTGAAGGACTCTTTCTTCATGAAACCATGTGGCATCATTTTGCAAATTTATTCTCTAAAATCTGAATGAAACCCCAACATTCTGTCAGTTTTTAAACAGGAAAAGCTTTCGCCTACATCAGATCCTGCCCACCTTACCAACTTAATGTCCTTAATGATTTAAATTAGACATATTCCATTGAATTAAATGAATTGTAGTAGGCCCACCAATTTCAAATTTGACAAAGATCTGAACTTTTATTCATAATGCATACCGCAAATTTGATATTTTAAAAGATACAGCATAAATGTTGTAATATTAATACATTTATGTTTAGCATTTGGAGCTATGTAAATCAGTCAGTGCTTGAATAAGTGTTGCACCATTTTGTTCTGAGTGTTTCTCTGTGGATCAATCTCAAGATTATGACTAGCTCATTTAAATTCCTGGATCATAATGGTAGTTTAATGTCTGTGCTACACTGAAAATATCCAATATGAATGAATTAATGAATATTAAAAATGTAATCAATTACTGAAAGAGGAAAACTTTATCTTTTGTAGAGAGTAATTTTTAACACAGCAAAATACAATATGTGAAAAGGATAACTTAACATTGGAGTATAAGAGTAAAATTTATTAAAACCATTAAAGTTCTATCTCTTACTTCAGTGAAAAGAATCAAAAACACAACCTCCTTTTGTCTTAAGAGAAAAAAAAAAAAAAAAGACTGAAAGCCATGATTGAATCTATGGAATAGAGGGTTGATGGACAGGTAAAAGAGGAGTTGGAAGCTAAAAGAAAAGAATATGTTAAGTATCGAGAGACTGCAGGGAACAGTGTGAAGGACATACTGAATAGGAAATGTTCCTGTGCCAATACTTTGTAACTGTAACAAAAATAAATATCTGACTTTTAAGAACGAAGAGCTCACATCAAAAATTAGTTTGTTTTTCTTACATGTTTAAAAGATGCAATTATGTATTTCTGTTTCCTGAGTTCTCCAAGATTTGCTTGCCTGCCTGAGAAGGAAGAAGCATAACCCAGAATGCCACATAATAACTCATATAATCTTAGGAATTTGTAATCCTCAAATCACTAAAAGAACATATAGAACATATAAAAGAACATATAGAAACATATAGAAAGTATTTTAGAAATTATCATGTGCCTGAATGAGAAGGAGAAATCAGGAACATGCTCAATTTACAATTGTGTGATTTTTCACTGTTCTTCCTGCAAGGCTGTTGTTCTGTTGTATGCAGCATGCTGAAGACATAATTTCTTTCTATATTATCACTACTTAACAACGTTTTCTAAAAATATATGTCTTACATACCAGGTATTCTTAAAAGCAAAGCAGTTTTAAATTGATTTCTGCAAAATAAAGCATGTAAAATTTATTAAGTCCATGAAGGTAGAGATATGCAAGCATGTTTTTGTAAGTTGCACAAATAAACAATGTTTGAGAGGGTTGTCTGAGGGACCAGTGTAACCTATACAAGGGTACTTAATCTGGAGTGAAGTGAACTAAAGGAGAAAATTGCAGATTTACATTGGTTTATATGAAAAAAACATAGAACCCTTCTTTTTCATAACTTGCTTTTCTTTGATTTCATCACAGTGTCTCCTTTCCTCATCATGAGTTCATAAATGCTATGCATTATATAACCAAGGATGTAACAGGTTGTATTGAAACATTTTTGAAAGCATGTTTCTTTCTCATTTGCCTAAGCATGATTCCAGAGTGAGAACCGTCATTGCAGCCATTGGTATTGTGCCAGAATGAATCTGAGTAAACAGGTGAGATTTATCTCATGGTATTGTAAGGCAGCAAGTCCAGTATAGTTTAACAAAAATCTGCAGAGAGATTTGCAGATTCATCTACCTTTGAATGGAGGGAAGAAAGGAAGGAAGGAGAGAAAAGAGAAAATTATATAGCTAAAATTAGGTATGATGGCAGATAGGGAATCTCTAGCTTTTATCAAATGGGTTAAGCCTCTTTCCTGGTGGTATTTAGTGTTATGAAGGGAACTCTCTGCCTTAGGGGCAAAATTATGAGTGCATTGTGAGGGGCAACCACGTTGAAAGTCTAGGATCTGCTTGACAACCTGGTGAAATTCAGCCAAGTTTTTCCTGTTCAATCCTGACAAGACATAAGATGGAACTATTGTTTCATTTGCAGGAATGGATTTTAGGGACTTAGTTTATATTGAATTTAAAACTCTTCCCCCACTCCACTCTTCTTTCCCTCCTTTCCCTCTACCCTGACAGGTAAAAGCAAGATAAACTGAAAATATGTTTTGACCGTAAGCATTTCTAAAACTTCTACAATTATTAAGGGTGACCAGTTGAAGTCTTTGGAATTATTTGTTCTTGAAAAGAAGTTACATTTCCAGAAACTTTTTCAGAAAGTAAGGCATTTTCTGATAGGCCACACTGGAGAAATAATGGGGAATAAAAAGAAAATCCCAAGAACGACAGATGTAAGGAAAAAAAATGTTGAAATGTGCTTACTGTGGCAAAGACTGTTATGCCAAATTGCAGTAAGTGGTGCTGATGGTCTGAAAGGCACAAATTCATTTGTTAGGGTCATAAATCTGATGAGGCTGGTTTATGGAAACACATATAAATAAGGCAGTATTTGGTGTAAGTAACAATAAATTCTGTTTACTACTTACACATTGTCATTAGTACATTTGGTATCCTTTGGATTTTGACTGATTCAGCTGGTATTAATGAAGATAATACTTCTCATGCTTCTCTAAGAGATAATATTTTCATAGGGGAAGATATCAGTGGGAAAATTATTGTTATTACCTATGCTAACAGCTGGAAACAGGAAAAGAGTTTTTTATACATGGAAGAAGTAGGATGTAGATTTGATGAGAAAACTGAAAATCGTGTTGATAGTAGCATTAACTGCTGGTGCTTTATGTATGCTTATTGCTGTTCTTTGGAGTATGCAGCTGATTTGGTCTGACAGAAAAGGGTCTCTCCTGTGTTTGTTGTGCCTTAAAAATGCTGAAAACATACTACTGAGCTAGCCAGTTAGTAATAGTACTACTGGATATCTGCTTTAGTCCCACCATATAAATTGCATCTTCTAACCTCAGGATGATGCAGGAGAAAAACCACCTTGAAATCTAGATTGTTTGGCTGAAGACTTATATTTACAGCTCAGTGAAGCTACATACAGTCTAAAGGCAGAAACTGCTTCCTGAAACTGGCAACAGAAGGAGAAAAATTAATAGCAAATGCAGTAGTAACTATGAATACACATATAGAATTTATGCTGTCAGACACTAGATCATTCAGCTTCCAGGTTAAGGATATTAATATAAACAGTTACTGCATAAGTAAGAAAAATACATCAGGTTTCAGACGATATTAATGTTTGTCATAATTATTATTCTTTTAGGTCATGGAGTTATTCCAAATAAGACATTTAGAGAGCAGAAATTGATCAGCTGAGGGACTGAGCTGGATTTGTTAGATTGAATTTCAATGTTAGATCAAAAATAATTTTCTTTTTTTACTGAGACCAATTTTAAGTAACAGCTAAGAAGAAGATTTTATGAGTGACTTTTTCCTTATCTCCTCTCTATAGCTGATCAAGGCCAAACTCCTGACCAATTCGTCAGAAGGAATTGAAGCTCTCTTAATTTGTGAGGAGTACTCTAAATATCAACATAAAATGTACTCTAGGATTGGGCTTTCATTGGTGCAACTTTTTGCACTTTGGATAAAGTGTTTATTTGTCTTCATGAACTCAGAGAAATAATTACCCAGATTTTACCTTGCTAGGAATTTAAATACAAAAGATAACTTTTTTTTTGCATTGCTCATCAGTCGGATTTTGATCTAAATGTGAATAAGCTATTATTTCATGTCACTTAGTGTGTCACTTCAGCTGGGTTTTTTTTGCCATTTAAAGAAGCAATGTGCAAGTAGGTCCACTGGACTAGAAATCTTGAGATTGTCCCCCACATTCTAAGAGACTTCTGATCTCTAAGAGTCTAACTCTCAAACTCTCCACACTTTACGTTTGCTAGCTGTTAGAGTGTTAATGACAGTTGCTCAGTTGTTCTGTAAGGAATTTTAAATCTATACATGAAAAGCAAGGAATAAATCTATGATAATAGTAAAATCTAATACTCTATTAGACCCACTGCTCTTCCATTGGTAAGTTAAGTTCCCTTAACTGTTAGGGACTATAAAGCTGAAAGCAAGCTGTATATTATACATAGTAATACTTCCCCTACACTTTCCTTTTGAGAGTGATAAAAGCTATTAACTTTGTGTGTGAATGTCATTTAAATTTTGCGTTCCTTTTTTTTTCTCCCCAGTGATCAACAGTAAATTAAATCACTTCTTGGCTTGTTTTTACAGATGAAGAGAGATTTAAAAGTGGTACATGAGGGAGCTTTTTATTCCTTAAGACCTCACAAAAGCCAATTTTGTTAGAATGAACCTCCTAAAAGAAAAGTAGCAGAACATTTAAAAGGTATTCCTCCACAACTCTATTTATAGTTTCTTAATCTGTTTTTAGGAGCATGTTATTACATTTGTACACACATGAGAATAATTGAATTAAAAAATACTTAGATTTTGCTCTCCTCTCTCTACTCAGTTAGTTGTATTAAATACAGTGGCAGCCACTGAGCCTGTCTGTGATATTGTGTCTTTGTCAGCAGTTTACGTATGGCTTCCCTGTTTAATTAAATGTGAAATAGTGGCTGGTGCACTGCTGTGCATGGTATGTAGGACAAACCACTCCTGCCACTGTGTATAAAATCTGCTTAATGTACATGATGAAAGCATACATACATATAACATATGTGTATGTGTGTAGATATTGCAAAGAGTTAATTCCTTGCCAAGGCATTTGCAGCTCTTCTTACTTTTTGAACATTCTAACTCCTTATCTTGCATTTTCTTCAGTTTATTTACAGAATTTTTACCCTGCTTGCTCTGGTTTAAGAATCTCCTGAGCAAGCAGACTGAAAATTCAGTAAACAAGCTGAAGAGAACTTGAGATAAGGTGCTGAAATATCCAGGAGAAACAAGAGCTGCAAAGCTCAGAAGGCAGAACTAAACTTCAACATCACGGATTTTATACAGTGTGCAAAATATTTCTCCTTATAATGTAAACAAGTTATTTTTACTCAGCTATTATTTTCTTAACATGTATATTAAAAAAATAACAATACTGAAATACTGGTTTCCGCAAAAAGTTGACCTCCTCACTGGACATCACTCATCATCTGCTTTAAATCATCACTTTACATTTCCTATTCTCTGCTAATAAGCTTACCATTGTAAGCTACAATATTTTCCTATTTTCATTGCATCTCAGGCCCTACATCTCAGTTTATTTTTGGACTGAAAACCAGTCAGTCACAGTGTGATTCAGTTTCCAACTTCAGTTTTCTTTTCCCTCCTCTACGTGGGAAGGGAAGGGAAACAAAAGAGTTTTTTCTCTTTTTCCCCCAACATCTTCCCTCATCCTCACAAAAAAGGCTGAGGTGATAGCTCCAATATCTCCTCTTCAAGAAATGCCACTGAAATTGGTAATGCTGAAAAAACTTCCCACCCTCCATTAAAGCATTCTGTAAAAGTAAACAACTAACAATGAAATGGTTTCTTCTATATGCATATTTCTGTATACATCCTCAAGTCCAGCCTTGGCCAAGGCCTGAAATGGCTTCTGAATAATGCATTTATCTCTTAGGGAATGCCATTCTACTTTTAGATCAGGAACAGCAACGCGAACTTATCACACTGTCCCTTTCTTCACGTTCGTTTGGCTGCTTGACATGTCCCCCAGGAAGACTGTGTGAAACAGACCTTTCTTCTGTAAGATCCTACCATTTTTGGCAGTCTTCTGACATACTGTCTCTTCATTGCCTGCACTTGGTCTGGATCTCAGCTGAACCAATCCCAGTTGTATGTATTTTGTTGTTACCTTCCTCATTCTGCTCTCACCCAGCTCTGTAACTCTATCTTCTGTAACAAAACATTCCCAGTTGTGAAAAAGAATGGTGTGAGAGGCAGTATAAATAGACTTTCCTTTAAATTTTTACATAACTCACTCACATAAGAGCCTGGGGGGAGGTAAGGGGTGTAAACACGTGCCCCAGGGGTGATATTCCAGCCTCCAGGCTAGAGTTATGACAAGGACACTTAGAAAGCCTGCTTGACAGACTGATTCAACAAGTCTGTTTAAATGTAAGTAAAGCTTTTGAATCATCCTACACAATTTTCTTTTTCTCCAGATCTCTCTCTCTATTTAAATATTTAATGTTGACTGCTCTGTCCTTCATTCTTTCCTCAGGTCTTGTCTAAGCATCCTGTCCTTTGTCACTGAAAATGAACATGTGCAACAGCCCTTGCATTGACCTTCTGGACAGTTCTTGCACTTCTGAATAAAAAAATGTCTTCATATTTGGCAAATTGTGCACATTTCTGCACAACTTTTAACCCTAGTGTTGAAATTGTAGAACTCATTATCTTGGGATATTGTGAATGTCAAAAGGAAAAAAAAGGCCTCCAAAACTGAGTAAGTTAAAAAAAAGAATTAAAGACATTTAGGGGGGATGAGTACACAGCTAGTTCGTAAACAAAATAGTAGGAGTACAGCTTCTGGTTTAGAAAGTCCTCCAACCCTGAATGATTGCAAAAGCCAAGGTGTTCCAAGAGACAGTTCACTCTGAGGTTTCCTTTTTTTCATTTTTGATTTGAGAGCTTAACGTAAAATTCTGCAATCGCTTGCATGATAAAATGTTTACTTAAACCAGTCCAACAGAGCACTGAAACAGACTGCCAGAGAAGTTACGGAGTCTATTTCTCCAGAGATATTCAAAACTCGCCTGGATGTGATACTGTGCAACCTGCTTCAGCAGGAGGCTTGGACTAGGTGATCTCTAGAGATCCCTTCCAATCGCTATGGTTCTGTGATTCTGGGTGATTATCTTTGTCCTACAAAGAAAGCATGAAACTTAATTTTTAAACATCGTATTTTAATGTAAGGTGTGGTAATTTTAGGCCATATTTCAGACATTTTATATTACTATAAAAACCATGAGTGACACTTAAGTATAGAAACTTAACTTAAGAATAATTAAAACAGAAGAGGGTCAGTATTCATAGATGCAGATATATATATTTGAGGCTGTAAAGGCTACATAAATGGATACATCATGCATAAAAAGTGAGACTTGTTTTCCTATTATTCATTATAAGGCAGTGCTGTCTAACGGGAATACACTGGGTTAGTAAACTGCTTCTTCAGCAATTTACCTTCACAGTTGATTCCAGATACAACAATAAGATAATTCATAAACATTTACAGATAGCAAAATTACAGACATTATATTTTTCTCCTCTAAAATTGTATATCACATTTGTAAAATATTTCTTCTACTTCACAGGATTCTACTGTGACTTGTTGGTACAAGTTATTGTAATCTAAGCTGCCTTGCTAGCAAAAATTACACATAGAGGACATTTCTCTCTGGAAAATGAGTTAACATTTTGACCTTGTTTTATTTATCCAAGTTTTTTTATAAAATGTTTTCAGTATGGTCACCTAATTAAACCCAGGGATCATGACCTATATGATTACTTGTATTTTCAAAACAGTAGCAGAAAAATTCAAACTCAACTTATTATTTGTATGTTTATAAAAATGGAGTATAAAAATGTACAAACTTGGAAAATTTATAGGACATATTGTTTCTAAGTATTTTGAAAATGAGGTAATAATTTATGAAAAATTTCATACCACAGACTCTTTCATTTCTGCTGAGGAGGTTCTATCAATTGCAGGCTTATAAATTTTTAGTATATCTACCTTTGAGACAAAATGCTAAGGAATTTTCAAGTCACAGACTATTACATAATTGAAGGATAATTTATGGGAAAATTAGATCTCTATATGCATTACCACTGCCTCCACAAACCTTGTTTATGCATTTAGACGTGGAAAGTAATGAAAGAGAACTCCCTTTCCCACCCTTACAACTCATACGGCTCAAGTTATAATCATCCAGACAAATGCTGTCCCTCTTTTCAATGCAGGGTTGCCATCACGCATACAGGCAAAATTCCCCCTAATAGGAACAGTCCTCAGTCCATGCTATTCCTTGAGCTATTCCTTGGCATTTTTTGGAAGATTGCTATTTGTCTGTACAAGCAGTATAGACAGCCAGCCCTACAGCCTGTGTCCAAGTCCTGATCAGTTTGCTAAGCCAGCTGTAGTCTATGAAAGCTCCAGAGGCCTATCCTTTGGACATAAAATGTTGTAAGATTAGAAACCTTCTACTCTGAGTGATTGATATTCCTGGAGGACAAAGAATCCTGAGTTCTGGACCACTTGCGCATCTTACCTACAGGTTCTTAATGCAGAAGAGAAATTATCTCCAAAGTACACAAGAGAACCTTGTTCCTCCTTGCTCTCTGAGAATAGCTTAACGTCTGGCAACATTCAATTTTCTCCTGTACATCTGCTGACTGTTTAGACTGTCATTTCTATATCCTTTCTACCTGATGGTCCAGTCTCAGCTGTATAGATTGAGAAAGATCTCTGTGTCACGAGTTGCCTACTGTTCAAACAGACCATAATTCTGCAGGACAGAACATCTTTTCTGTGATATTTGAGTTGATATTTTAAGACACCTCTGAAACTGAGGAGGGCCTAGAATACACATTATTTGTACCCTGGAGGAGCAACTAAATGTACAATGAATTAATTGTACAAAAATAAAGGCTTCCAGCCACCATCAGGATGGGCTTGTAAATAATGGGAGCAATATTGGACTGTGAATGTCAGTCTTATCTAGTTTTAAGTCCAGACAGGGACAGGATATCAGCAATCCCCTTTTTTTCTGTGTATACTGAGGCCTGGCTTAGGTGTCCTCCCAGCCACTGTATGGTGTTTTAGATAGTCTATTTAAATATGGACAATTCTTCCTGTTCAAGTGATTTACAGATTTAGATAACCATTTAGATCACCAAAACTTCCATTCCTGGGTTGGTATATAACATTAGCCAAGGGAATGCTTAGACTCTTTGCTAAATATTAAAGATGTGTTCATATTTTGTCAATTCAATTCTCTTTAAGACTGTACAGAGCAATATTAACATCTATTCTTCTACTTAATTCTCTCAGGCCCAAGTCATTCCTATATATGGAACTAGTGCACACTGGAAACAGTCAGTGTCAGCAAAACCAATATATCTGAAACTCTACAAAGCTTCACAAGTCTTAACAGCTTAGCAGAGCACTACAGTACAGAGGTGTGAAGTTTACTGAAGTCCAATTGATTAAAGTCATGTGCCAGTCTTATCTGAAAAGCAAAGAAAAGATATATTTATAACTATTTGGAAAGGTATTTCAAGTAAAGTTGGTGAGTACAGCTCCCTTGAAGATATCCCTGTCTTTGTCATATTGGAATAGATCTGTAAGTAATTTAAGATAGCACAGATCCATCATTTTCAAAAGCACATCTAGGCTTACAGAAGCTGAGAATCTCTGTGAATTTTAGAGCACAGTAGGGGCTTATTTCATATCCATAAAATACTTTTCTGAGTAGTTAAAATTATTGCATAGGAGTCATCATTTATTTTTTTTTTTACAAGAGTGGTATCAATTACTTGGCTCGAGATAACAAATTTATCTGGAATATGTTTAACAAAACTTCAGGGAAAACTGACCAGTTGGGGAAGTTTCTTGATTTAATTAGAGCAATAGACCTTTCCAGACATATAAAATAGAACAAGTTCATATAAAATTATAGCAGCCAGGGATGAGGGTACAGCGTAGGGATGTTTTTTAAAATTCCCAGGTAACTAGGAAAATCCTCTGGTTGAAATGTGAGGATTTCTTTATTTCAACCACTACTGAATCAGAAAGCTGCATTTATCCAGAGCAGCCTGATCTAGGTAGAGATGTCCCTACTTGTGTAGGGAGGTTGGACAAGATGACCTCTAGAGGTCCCTTCCAGCCTAAACCTTTCTGTGATTCTATGATTTATGTATTTACACTAAGAGTTGGCATGGACCTCATTTCCTTTGTGGATGAAATGGTGCAAGCCTTCAGAAAAGAACCTTTCATTGTGATACTTGGTTCTTAGCCATCTCAAGATATCTAGCTGGGGGTAGCTGAGAGAGGTGCATCAGGAAGAACTAGAAAATGGGGCTTTACTTTATAATTATTAAAAAATTACCTCACATACAGGGAAATTTTAGAAATGGAAATATAGGGCATAGGAACCTTGATAGATATTTTACAGCAATTTAAAATATTGTTGCTGACCAGTAAACTGCAAATGTAAGAGGAAACCTTGTTCCTTCTGAACCTTATAAAAACTTTACTTTATTAGACAAATTGCTTGAAAACTTGCAAAGAATTTTCCTGAGGAAGGTCTTGAATGAAATGGTTTTTTTTAGTTTTGCTTTTTTTTGTGGAATCAGTTTTTAAAACATTTCAAAATATCACCTGTGCAATAATGGATATTCAAATAGTGAATGAATGTAGTAGTGAATTCTCCATATTTATTTGGATAACCCTGAAACTGAAAAGGTAGCATGGGGCAATGTTGGTGACCATCTTTTCATACAGATAGTTGGGAATCAAGAAATAGGTTAAAAGTTAAAAGAAAAAGATGAATTCTCATTCCAGTATTCAAGGACATTGTATCCGGATTTTAATTTCTTACTCTAAAAGCTTGGGTAGAAATTATAGATTCTGAAATGAAAATAGAAAACAATGACTAAAGAGTGCTTTATTTTGTTACACTGGGTACCCACTTAGTTCTTGCACAAAAAGAAAAATATGGAGGCTGCTCTGGATTTAAAAGCTTTAAGAAATGATCTCAGAGTTATCTGCTGCAAACGATAACTAATGTAAATACTGTTTGTGTCTTTTTTATAAAATTTAAATGGTGTTGTAAATACTGTTGGTTAGCATTATCTATGTTTAATTCTGTTCATATTAGGGATACGTGTTTCCTTACCTAAGAGTGTCCTAAAACATTTGTGTTATTGTGCACAGTGCAAACTGACAAGAACAGTGCAAGTCCTAGGAAAGAAAATGACAACAAAGACTTGAGTTTATGCTGTAAAGAGCTTTATCCTGCTCTCCTTTAACAATTTCAAAAATATAAATTTAGTGTGTTGTCTGATTTTTTTTTTTTTAAAGACATAGGTGGATGGAGAACTGAACTAATTTTGGAAATACAGGAAATTGCCATGTTCAGGTGTGTCTAAATTGTGTAGTGCATCACACTGTTGAATAAATAGATCCAAACAAGCCAGCTTTAGTAAACAGGTGCAAGTGCTATATATAGGTTTTGGCTCAGGTTGTAGAGGCAATATGCTGCATTAAGGTATATCTGTAGAGCTAATCAGCCTGTCAGAACTTAATGATAACTAAATGCCTTAAAATCTAGATAATGAACTCAGAGACCACTTAATTTTTGTTTTAGTACTGTCTCCAGATTTCTTGATTTCCTGGCTACACAATAATACTAACAATTCTAATAATGCATAATAACTTTGTGAGGCAGCAACTGGAATTAGGAGCTATAGTTAAGTTCCTCTAGACAGAGATAATAGATCTTCCAGTTCCTGGCAGTCTGACCTTACTATTAGTTTTATTCAAAGGATAATCACCTTGCTCTTCTTCCATCATGTTTTTATTTTAATTAAAATGGTTATGACTGCTGAGCTTTGCATTGAATAACACCCTGTCACTATGAAAGAGGCAAAGTTGTTTAGTATTCATACCACACTGGACCCTTTGGATAAGGATGCAGGAACCAGGGGCCACCCTTTGCTGGTGGAGGGTGATTCTGGGCATAGGCTAAAGCTGATGTAATGCACAGGCTGTGCAGAGCTACACCTAGAGAGGCTTTGGTGCCTCTGGGATAAACAGCACTGCAATGCAGCCTCTCCAGGTCATTTTCTTGGACATCTACAATCTGTCAGATTCCCACAGAGACATAATGTGGGTGGTCTGGATCCTGCCATAGTATGGTTACCAAAGAAACTATTCTGAAAGAATGAGATATAGAGAGCGAGAGCTACCTTGTTTGTCTGAAATTTAAAAATCTATGATTTGAACAAATTGTCATTTTATCTTCCAAAGAACACATTACCTCTGCTGTGTGAAATACCCATATGATCTGCACTGTCAGATTTTATTATTATTGTGACAGATACAGTAGCATATAAATTTTAAACTAATGAAAAAAATGTCATCTATCTTTTGGAGCTAAGTGTTCAAAGTGCATCAGCTATTCAATTTGATAGATCATTCTTCAGAGAGTTTGAGAAGAATTGCATATTAAAATTATAGTGAATGGGAGAAACCCTCACTTTTATCCAGCTCCATATTTCATAAACTAATTCTGGAAAACCCATGAGAGGTGTACTTCCAAAAATGTTTCTTTATGGAAAGTAGATGGGAAAAAAAGTAAATAAAATATTCTCTATTAAGATAAACTTGATTTGAACACAAATAAAAGAGGGCATTAAAACTTTCTAAAGCTGGTTTTCTGCTTGTTATGGTCTCCTGGAAATAGCTAAAAAGGGAAGGAGTATCTGTGGTTTATTGCTTTCATACTGTTCTGTCGGTGAATGGTATCAACGCTTACGAATCTCTAATAAAAGAATGCACACTTGGGCTTTATAGGATAAAGCAGTTGATAATATTCCATCAAAATGTTTTAATGTAGACAATTTTTCTTGTGGGACAAAACCCAAAAGCTTTGTAGATTCCAGACATATTGAAATTTTTGATTATGTTAAAACAAAGTTTTCTCTCTGAAGACAAAAAAACCCCCCAAAACATTTTGAAAGTTGAAACCCTAAGATAATTTCAGTTTGAAGATGCATGAAAACAAGAACAAACATGAATCTAAACGTGACATTTCCTAGATTGTTTTATTAGCATGTTCATTAGCACAATGAGTTTTATGTTTCAAATGTGTCATTTCATGGATCAAATCATTACTTAAAATGTCAACCAGTGCCCATTATCATTGAAGGCAAAAGTATCACACTTCTGTTCACATATGACTTGTTACCCTCATCTTCCCTCTTCCTGTTTGATATCTAAAGTTGAAATGATACAGAGAAGATTAACATGGCCCCTGCGCAAGGATGACATACAAATTTATGAAGCATTCTGTATTTTAGAGGCACCAACCATGAGTGAAGTGGTTACCCAACTCCAACAATTCGAGGAGACTCTCTTTGCCATTAAACTTCAAAGAGGCAGAACCCATCCATATATTCAAAGGAGTTTCTCTGTGCAGGCAAGATTAGCATGGCCCCTATGCAAGCATGACATGCAAATTCATGAAGCATTCCACACAACTTTTGGAAAACTGTTGGAAAACTATTAAGCATATAAAACAGGACATAAATAATTAATTCTTAAAGACACTGATGCTCAAATTGAAATTGTTTAAGATATAATTTGATCAGAAAGGTATTTATATTATTATTACAATCAATTTTCAGAGACTCAGGAGTATGTTAGCTGTTTATATACATAGACTAGCCCTCTGATAAGAAAGAAAGAAGG
>VYZX01006534.1:5182-31759 GCA_013401335.1 Brachypteracias leptosomus
CTGCTTCTAAAATGGAACATGGAGAAAAAAATTTGCAGACTTAAGATGACTTTGCAGATACTTTCGTATTAAATTCTGTAACTTCTAAGTGTTGCTTTGGCATGGTCAACAGCAGAGGTAACAGGCCAAATATCTGGCATTTGAGAAAGCCATTATTATTTATGCCTGTACCAGATGAGTGTCCCATGTATGGTATCTTAATGTGAGCTCAGGGATAACAAATTAAGACAGAGTTTAGATTTATAAACTCCATAGATTACCTTATAGCCTTTGCAGACCACCAGGAGCAAGATTCTTTTGCATATTTATGCAAAATTGATTTGCAAAAACACAAGATGCTTTTTCCCTGCATTCTTTCATATTTTTGCCATTGACTGGATTAAATTGAACACTAGCTGCCTTTGAGCCCCCAAATAATAAAAAATGGCAGCTACAAAGTTAGCAGGATGGACACATTTTATGTCATTTTTGAGCTACGCAAATCTTTTTTAATTTTTGTGTTAGGCTTTTTTTTCTGAATAGGCTTTTCATTGTTACTCCATGAGCAGTGTTTTCAGTGCACAAGATGGAATGATAATCAAGTGACTGATGTTACTGTGATAGGATTAGAGCCATTCTCTAATTTAAACGTTGTCCATTTCTCTTTTAGGACTGAAGTTAAAGAAAAAGCAGCTGAGCTAGATATTCTCAAGGATACAATGGCCAGCGAACAGAAAAGATCAAGAGAGCTACAGTGGGCTTTGGAAAAGGAAAAAGCTAAAATGGAACGCAGTGAGGAAAGAGGAAGAGAAGAGCTTGAGGTATTACGTAATCCCAAATGGTCTGGAACATCAAGGAGCATGCAAATATTCTTTTGGTTAACATTTAATCTCAGCTTACATTTTTATCCAGTGTGTGCTCCGTGTTCTGTCTTCCACAGCAGCATTATATTGTCTAGAGGTGAAGAAAGATGTGTAAAGGGTGTGTGGCAAAGAAAGAAAAGGGCCTGATGCAGATTCCATTTAAATCAATAGGAATTTTACAACTGCACTTTTCAGGGCCAAGATGAAAAAGATTCTACTTTGTATGCCCTCAGATACTCAAGGGGACTGCTAACATGGCTACACCTAGCCCCCTCCACAACCTAACTCGTAAAAGATTGTATTGAAGAATATTATTTAAAGAGATATATTGTTTGTCTCCATTTAAAAAGTCAGCAGTTTCACCTCGTGAATATCAAACTTGGGAGTTTATTTTCGGAGAAAATGCATTTGTAGCATCTGATATAGTGAGGGAGAGAGAGCAGGAATCCTAGTACAAATATTAAGACAGATAAAGCGACTACTTGAACAGCATAGATTTATTTACATCTTGAAATCTTAACTTGCAAAATCATTTTCACAGTTTTAGAAAGTAAAAATAGCTAGTTATGTTCAACTTCAGAACTACAGCTGTTTGTACTTCATTAAAAAGTATGTTACAAATACTCTTTTATGATATTGTCAGATTTTAGAATAAACACACTTGTAATATATTTTAATATCAGATGTAACTGCAGCATTCAGAGTATTGTCACATTAATTTTGAATAGCAAAACCTGTTAAAAGCAACGTGTGTAGAGGTGGTAGCATATTTGCAATTTGCAGAAGATAATGGAAAGTATACACAAATGGCTTTAATCTATTCTTCTGCTTTCTTATGGAAGGATTTAAAATTTTCACTTGAAGATCAAAAACAAAAGAACTTACAGCTAACTAAACTTTTGGAGCAAGAGAAACAACTGTCAACTGATCTGCAACAGAAAATTGAATCCCAAGAAGCACTCAATGCTGCCCAGCTATCACGTGAACGAGGCCGTAATTCTGAGTTGCAGGTGCTTCTTGAATCAGAGAAGGTTCGAGCTCTTGAAATAAGCAGTGCCCTAGAAAGGGAAAAAGAGCTATGTGCTCAGCTTCAAAGTGCTGAAGATAAGGGGCAAGCTGGAACACCTAATCCATCTGAGGAATTACTTAAAGAGCTACAGAAACAAATGGATGAAAAGCATGACCGTATAGTAGAGTTAGTAAGTGAGATGGAGAAGTATAAACTAGAATCTGTGCAAGTGAGACAGCAAATGGAAAAAGAAAGGCAGATCCAGAGGCAAGCATTACAAGCAGAACAAGATGCTAATATAATAGCACAGAAGAAACTCCATGACCTGGAGTCCAAAGTAGAAGACCTTCAGTGGCAACTTGGAGAAAAGAAGCAAGAAGTTCATAAATTAGGGAATGAAACAAAGAAGTTGCAGGAAATAATCCAAGAACTACAGAAAAAAGAGCAGGAGAATGAAGGAAGAAGGGAAGCTGGAAGGACACTAAGCCACAATACAAATGAGGTACAGTAGGACTAAGAGCAATGTATGGTACTGAACTGTGCAATTTAGCTTTTAGTTCTTTTGTTCAATTAGGATTGTGTATCACTGTGCCTTTAGTCAATGTGTAAAATAGCCTGCAGGTTACAAAATACGGGCACCAGAGAAAGGAAAAGCGTTCCAGTTTTGCTACCTAAAGTTATTCACACACATCTTCTGAGAATGAAACTGTAGAGGTGTGTAAGGAGAACGTAAGCAGGAGAAATGTGTCTGAATGTCTATGCACACTCTGTGGCTCAGTGTAGGAAAAGAATATTCCCTGCACCCAGGCACAGGAATTAGCTATTCCTACTCAGGAATTCCTCCAGGTCAGTGCTTAATCTTAATAAAACACAAGTGGTCTTTGAAACATTTAAAAGTGGTCTCTCAACAATTTCATTAGTTAAAACAGGTAAGTAAACAAACAAGCATATACATGAATATGTATATGTTAGCAAACAAAATGGAAGAAATTGAGGTGAAAAAATTCATTTCAGAATTTAGCCTAATTTTTAGATGAATGAAAGTTGGAACCACTGTTGCCAGTAAATTTTTCGCTCTCATAAAAAATTTGGAAAGTTGTAAAATTATTTTTCAATTACTTTTAAAACTTTAGAAACTTTCCTGTAAGAGGTGTCTATTGCTGGATGAGTGATTTGTGGATAGTCCAAGAGAGCATTGACAGAAGACTTGCCTCTTTGCTGACCACAGTTTTGGCCATCCTGTCATCATTCCATGCTTCTTGACATCCATCTGTCTCTAGAGCCAGGAAGGAAATTTTTCTTTTCATGTAATTTGTTACCGGTTTTAATCTTCTGAAACATTGGAAACTACCCACAGCTAGAGGCAGGATGTTGAGTGTACTGATAACTGTGATGGCATCAACCTTCCTGCCACGCTCAGTTTGTGCACTAGGTAACTGCCTCTGAGGAGGTAACAGCTGTCAATGAAGAGTCTTCCCTTGGATCAGTTCAGCAGCAGACAGTATGATCTGCTTTCCAGGATCTGCCTGGAGTTTCAAATAATGGACCTGATGAAATTTGCAACACCTTGCTTTTTTTCATTGGTACCATATCATGATGAAATATCCAAAGGCATAGCCATAGACTCAGGTTTCCTTGGAAGGGCTAGTAGTTCTTCCGAGGCCAGTGCCAGGGGCTTGTTTGTGAGGGTGAGGAGCATGTGTTCACTGCATTGCTTCACTGGTGGTAGTGACAGTGATACGGTTGCCTGTGACTGTAGACTGACCTCTATGACTGGGGTGGGCTTTTCTAGTCCTGTTTCTCGGACTTAATTGGTCACTGAAACACATGGGCACAGTTCCTCAAATTCTAAGTACAACTGCTAAAGGAGCTGCTGGCAGAAGAAACAGAAGGGCTTGATGGCTTCCTGCTGGCTGAGTTTGTTGAATGGGTTCACACTATAGTTGTATCATTGCTAGATCTCACTCAAGAGAGGCATGACACTATACCATTCACAAATAACAGTTTTGTGGTGGACTACAACAGTATAGGAGTCACACTAAACTTTCTGTGTCAGAATTGTTTGTTCTTCAGTTTCTGGGTGTGTTTTAGAATCAAGTGTTTCCATTTTAAAACAGGGACCACATGCATTATTTATGTATATATACACACACACACATATATATATAAAATTACATATTTATACAGACCACCTGGGATACGCCCAATGACAGAACAAGAAATTGGGTTCTCCAGCAGAAAATGGAAGGAGCTGAGACAAATGGATCAACCTACCCCACACTGATGGGAGGAGGAGATGTCTCTGCTGCTACTGAAATTCTGGAAAATATCAGACAAAAGCTGCAAAACGCATCTCCAAAGCTGAAGCAGTTGGCTCGGAAAGCTGCTAGCAGGTTAGACCAGTCTTCAGCTACATGGTTTTGTTAATAGCAACCAGCAAGGTAATATACTGAGTTTTAATCATAGTTCAACAACTGCAGACCTAACTGATTTTGGGGGTTTTTCTAATTTTATAGTGCATGCCATTACTTGAGATACCCTGATGTAAGGCAAGGTCACAAAGTATCAAGTGCTGCTCTAAATCTTACATGTTTAATATGATCCTTTATAAGTTACAGCAAAATGGCCTTTTTTTTTCTCTGAAAATTGGTAAGGATTATTTGGGTATGGTGTAGGTAGATAATTTAAAATAAATTACTAATTAAATAATTCACTGTATGAGGGGATGAATATAGGAATGATTGATATTGATCATCCCCCTTGCTTCTCCCAGAAAAATTAATATTTTATGGCCAAATGAAACTGATCTTGATTCTCATTTTCTCAGGTTACTATCTCCTCAAGTAAAAAAAGCAGCATGGTACCAAGTCCATGGGAGGTTTGAATCTGTTTTTATTTTGCTGTGATGGTGATTTAATAATGAACATTTGTTCTGAAACATTTGGGCAAAGTGGAATGCATTATATCTTGCAAATGCCCTAAGATTTTGCTCTCACAGATTCAACAAATTTGTGGGAAGTAGAACCACATTTAAAAATGTGCTTCATGTAGAACATCCTTTTCTCAAAATTACAGAAACTGTTCTCTGCAAATTCTTTATAAATTCAAGCCAGTTTCCTTTAGAGTCGCTGAGTAGTCCTGGCAGTGTTGTTGTGTCTCCAGTGACGATGCTGAAGTGACTCGCTGGAGTCCCCGTGCCTAGGGGTCCATGGGCAGTCCCATCAGGCTGTACCTGCTGTTGAAACTGCCACTTCTGTTTCAGATTACAGTTTGAAACAGCAGACGATCAAGATTTCATTGCAATACAAAATGCTGTTGAAGAAGTTATTTTGGAGTTGCAAAAACTGCCTGGATTGTCCTATCTGGAAGAGGTGAGAGTGCAAGGTTGTAACTGGTGGTAGAGTTTAGATGATGAGCTTGAGTGGAAACCAGCAAGTAGTTGTTAGGTCTGTACTTATCCAGATCTGTACATTATAGAGGAAAATCTGCTTCAGTGAGTGTTCTGATTTGGAGTTGCTGAAGTGTGAAAACACCTTACCTTTATTTTTTCAATTTTAATTACCTCTAACTTTCAAATTAAAACTTCTCCAGTTTAATTATAAATTTTTCAGTCTTACGGCTTTTTCTTTAAGGAAAGATATTTTCCTTTTGGCAGTATTTCTGTAACTGAGGAAACTTTGCTGAATACGTCCTGATATTGAAATAAATATTTAACATTTAATATATTGCAGTGATACGATACATGTACTTAAACTGCCCTATAATTACCAAAGGAAAAGCAGTCAAAGATTGAGTGGTTTGTACCTGTGTAAAAAATGGAATTAGGTAATCTTTTGGAAAGAATTTAGCAATGTTTCATTTTAACTGAATTTGGCTAGGTCCTTACCTTCATTTTAAGCAAGTGTTTTCAACATGACTTGAAAAAAGCTTTGAGACTTTTCTTTTCCTCTAAGTTGGATAAATCTAAACATAGTAGAAAGGCTTTGCAAATTTTTATAGCAGGTACAATTCAGCTTGCATGAAAATATTCTACTGTGATACGCAGGATAAGCATAGAAGAGAAAGTCATATTAATCTATAGTTTACATGTACACTTATGTTTTCTTTATATAATTTATTACAAAGTTATTGACATTGTCTACAAAAGTTTTCCACTGTAAGCCAGTTATTTTCAAGTTGGATCTAACAGAAGTTCTGATTGGTTTTCTTCCTTCCTTCCTTATAGCTGAAGCTAGTGCTACCACCAGGGACTCCATCCAGCTCATTGACTGAGAGGCTGCTGAGACAAAATGCTGAGCTGACAGGCTTTGTCAGCAGACTGAGTGAAGAAAAGAATAATTTGAGGAATGCTGTTATGAAGCTGGAGGAAGAACTCAGAAGATACCAGCATAGACAACCTTCTGGAGACTATGTATGTCTTTAGTGGTGCTGCCGTAATGATGTATATATAGGCATAAAAGCATCATTCTTTGTCCTAGTCACTGAAGTGGGAGTGGTCAAGCTGTCTAACCTTTCTTGGCTTCCCTCTGCAGAGTAAATGTGTGTAAGTTATTCTTGTCCTGTGGTCAAAATATCTTGAGTCACTCTGTTTACGGTATACTTTGAGATTTTACCCAGCTTCTTTTTGTTAACTGCTCTTTTCTTTTAAATTCGATGTGCTTCTCTTTTTGATCAGTATCTCATCAACATGATAAGTAGCAAATAGATCCAGATAGCTTCAAGGTCATAAAGCTACTATGATCCAATGAGGGATGGTTTGGCTTTTTTTGGAGAAGCTGTATTTTACTAGGACATTGATCAGGCTCCTAAACTCATTGCTGCTGAGTTGTAAGGATGCAAGGGTGGCCTCAAATCCAATCAGTGGGTAGTTTTTCTCTTACTAATTTTATGTAGGCTCTCCACATAAGAGAGCTCATGTTATGTGAACTCTCCACCAAACCAATGACTAGAATAACACAACTCAAGCTTTTCCGAACTGTGTGGTTCAAATTCAGTTTCTTTCATCTTCAGTCTTCTAGACACTCATTGGATGTTGGAGTTAACATTGATACTCTTGTTGCTTCTGAGAAGGAAGTTTGGAACAGAGAAAAGCTGTCACTGCAGAAATCTTTGAAACAAGCTGATGCAGAGCTCTCCAAGCTCAGAGCCGAGCTCAGGAGCGAAGCTTTCCTCAGAGAACTGGGATCAGATTCTGAAAATGCTGTTTTAAAGGTAGAGAGACTTTATTGCCCACATACTAACTATAACTGCTTTTTTTATTGTGATTTGGGCCTATTTTCCATTGTGCTCACTCTGCTTATTCTAAGTAAACAGAAACTAGTTCAGTTTTAAAATTTTCATCCTCAGATACCTGATTTTTAGCTTTGCTCCACAAGAATGATATGTAAGCACCTATATTGTCCATTTGTGTGTGCTCTATTTCTTGCAGGCGATCCTCAAATTATGAAGCTACATTCAACAAGTGTAAGCAATAATGCAGTCTTCTCAACGATAGTGAAAAGTGAATAATCACAGAAATGCTGTAGGAGTAATAACATCAGAAGTCTTAGAACTGTTGTCATTCATGGAGCTTATAACGCCTTTGGTTTTTTTCTTGTTGTAGAGAATTTATGGCAAATACCTACGAGCAGAGAGCTTTCGGAAAGCTCTAATATATCAGAAAAAATACTTGCTGCTGTTACTAGGTGGATTCCAGGAATGTGAAGAAGCCACACTGGCCCTGATTGCACGAATGGGTGGACAGCCTTCCTACACAGACCTTGAAGTCATAACACATCGTTCAAAGGGTTTTACACGATTTCGCTCTGCAGTCAGAGTGTCCATCGCAATTTCAAGGTAACCTGGAGGAAGTTAGATTTCAAACAGATATGACTGTGTAGTGTAATATATACTTTTCTAGCTTTCTATTGGAATGTAGAACTTCTCATGTTCCATCCTGTTTAAATCATACATTTTTCATAGTCATTAATATAGTAGACACTGTGTAAGGTGACAAGTTGAGCAAAGCACAGGTAAGATCTGTAATAGGAATAAGCAATCTGGTTGTAGTTGAAAGGGGCTCTGTATTTGACAAGCAAAGGTGGAGTGTACTGGATAAAGTCATAATATTATTTTAAAAAAACCCTGGCAATTCTAGGGTATGCTGCACTTATTTACAAAACTAATTTCTGCAACTTAATTTCCTTTAAAGGTTACATTCTTACACATAGATATAATATAGATTTATGGACTGATTTTATCCATCTAGGTAGTCCTTAGAATTCACAATATTAGATCATAGAATCATAGAATGTTTTAGGCTGGAAGGGACCTCTAGAGGTCGTCTTGTCCAACCTCCCTACACAAGTAGGGACATCTCTACTAGGTCAGGCCGCTCAGAGCCCCATCAAGCCTGACCTTGAATGACTCCAAGGATGGGGCCTCCACCACCTCTCTGGGCAGCCCATCCCACTGATCTATCACCCTCATGTTAAAGAACTTTTTTCTAATATCCAGTCTAAATCTATCCTTTCCTAGCTTAAAACCATTACTCCTGGTCCTATTGTTAAAACCCCTTTTGAATAGACCTTCCCCCGCCTTTACGTAGGCCCCCTTCAGATACTGGAAGGTCACTATAAGGTCCCCTCTGAGCCTTCTCTTCTCCAGGCTGAACAGCCCCAATTCTCTCAGCCTGTCTTCATAGGAGAGATGCTCCATTCCCCTGATCATTTTGGTGGCCCTCCTCTGGNGTCTACCCTTGTCTACTGATGCAGTTACTTCATTGTAGAAGGCCACTAGGTTGGTCAGGCATGACTTGCCCTTAGTAAAGCCATGCTGACTACCTAGGATTACCTCCCTGTCTTCCATGTGCCTTAGCATATCTCATAATTAGCATAGATCTCAAATTGAAGGTGAATAGAAATAAGGAAGAACGAGTGAAGGTTATTACTGCATAGAACTGCTATGTTGATAGCAAACCTTCACAAAGGTTTCAATCCCCAAGCACTTTGCTTGCAATTGATCTGAGCCTTGTGTGTAGTATAAATTAAAGGAACTAGTCATCTACCTGTTGTAAGCGAGGCTTTTACTCGTAGCTCTCTACAGTTACAATTTCAGGGATATGACGGGGAAAAAAGTATATTTAGTATGATTTTAAAATGTTGATGTCCTCTTGTGAAGTACTTCAGCCATTTGCTGTCCACTTGGACTTACTGGAATTGCAGAGGTGGAGCTGAAAGATTTGGGCAAAGATGTTTTTCTTAGGGATGTGTATATGTATGTTTTCTACTTTATCCTCAGGTTTTAGAGATTCTTATGCCTTCTAAAAAATTTTAGAAGATAAGCAGATTATTTTTAGCAGACTATTTCATTTATCCTGAATTTTTAAATTTTTTGGTTTTTGTTTTTTAATTTGAAATGCAGAATGAAGTTTCTGGTTCGTCGATGGCATAGAGTTACGGGTTCTGGTGTCCTGAGTATCAATAGGGATGTCTTTAGCCAGAACACAGGTAAATCATAGTCCAGTAATGACTGAAAAAATGGTATTCACGAGTGATACCACTGCTTAATGGAGATGATTTTTAATTTGTATTTTCCACATGTGGAATGAATGGATGATGCTGTTCCCTCTCCCTTTTGCTATAATTGCTTGGATTGACCTATTTCTCAGGTTTCTGAGGGTTTCCATGCTCAGCACAGACATAAATCTCTTTGCTTTCTCTTCAGTCTCATTTTGCTCCATTGAGCGGATGGAATTAAAAAAAATATGGCAACTTTCCCTATGGAGTGTGTTTGTAAAAACAGTTTCAGCTGCATCATTGGGTTTTTCATAAGAGATCTGTACCCCCAGCTCTGAGAGCAGATGCTGAGGACAAGGACAGAGGAATTGTAGCAACTACAGGACCCTGCAGTGGCAGCAGAGCCTATTGACCAGCCCTGCCTGGCCTTTTCCTCAGAACAAAAGCCTATTGCTTAAAGTCTGGGACATCTGATGTTTTGTTTGCTTTTTGTTAGGAGCCTAACAAGAATCAGAAGCTTCTTTATTAGTTCCTGGCTGTCTAGGTCTGCACTAAAACCCGGTCCTGCTCAGTCTGTGAGAGTTTTCTCGTTAACACTGTGAGGCCAGGATTTCACCTCTGGGTTTCTCTGAAGCAATCTGAAAGTGGTCTATGTTTATTAAGTGCCATTTTTGTGATATGTAAATGAAAAACTCACATTTGAGATTCCCAGTAAAGTACAAAAGCTGTTACTCTTTTTCAGTTTTCAAGACATTGGGTTTTTATTTCTAGGAAATGATTTACGGCGTGATTCATTCTCTGGTGGCATGGATCTTTATGGAGAACAAAGGCATTCCTATAGATCCAGGTCAGACATGAACTCTTCTGGATCCCCTGGAAACCTAAGTACCTTTTATTTTAGATTATTATTATTCTCTGTCAGAACAGTTTGAATGCATCAGTGCTTACTGGTAAGGTTTGTCATCTTTGATGCCATGAGATTTTTTTTTAACTTTTCTTTGTAAGTATACATAACAAATTACATCTCAGGCTTTCAGTGTGTGTTTATTCATCACCTGATCAAGGCCGAAACTTGCAGACTTCTGATGTCTGATTTATGTCATGTTCTTGGAATGGGTGGTAGATCTCTGGATGGAGCTATGGTTATCTACATCTGTAGAATCTAGGCTTTGCGACCAAGCAAACCTGTCCACCTTTCTCGTGGGCAGCAGCATGTGGTGCAGAGAGTGGTTGCCTCAGGTGCCCTCAGCCAAAGGAAGTTAAAAACAGGGCCAGGGAAAAGCAGGGACACTCATTGTGGCTGGAGAGGTCATCTAGTTACTGTGGGCTGGGAGGAATTAGCATGGCCTCAGGGCCAGAGCATGGGTGGAAGCTGCTTGGTAGCTTCACTGCTTGTTCATGTTTAAACCTTTTTGGTTGGCTGTACTAAGCTGTGATACCGGAGGTATCAGTGAATCAGATGCCAGTGAAACCAGGTATTTTTCATCAAAGGCAACATTTTTATGAATACCATCAACCTTTGATGAGTTTATGTGGATTTCTGAGCTCAGATCTTTACCGAGTATCAGATTCTAGCCATTTTGGTTTTTCATTGTTATATAAACCACATCAACATCAGTAATCTTAGTTTGTGGCAACCATAACAGTTTACATGGAAAATATGTTTAATGTGTTTTAGCCACTTTTGACTTCTATTTCTAGAGAGTAACAGAGACAAAATCCTGGGAAGATGGCTGTGTCCTTGTTCACACAAGCCGCTTAATAGAAAAACAAGCTTGAATCTACCACAGCTTCAGCTGCAGTCTCAGTAGGAATTTGCTGGACAGTCTTTGTCCCAAAGAAATGTGGCAACAAATCAGGTGCAGTAGAAAGAAAAGGCAACTGAGAAAAGTGGTTTCTCTGGGACAGGGAGGATGACAGCTTGGGCAATAAAGGGCGGGGAGGTTAAATGGGTGTGATGTGCTGGCTGCCACGTGGCTAAGTTAAGGGACGTGCAGTCAGTAAGGTATCCGTACTTTGCTGTGTCTTCTGATACTTATGTGTTACTTAAATTTAGCTTTTTAAAAAGATCTGTGTTGTTCTGCCCCTAGGTTCCACGGGATGCCTGCTGATTTAAACCCAGTCTCTTTCGCCTGCTCTCAGCTGCAGAACTATGATCCTGAAAGAGCTTTGACAGATTACATCAGCCGCCTGGAGGCGCTGCAGAGGCGCCTTGGCAGCGTGCAGTCGGGTAAGGGCTCGGGCCGGCCCCCCGTGGCTCCGGTGTAGCACAAGGCACGGTTCTAGCCTAGAAAGTGTGTGCAGGTTCTCTGAAATACATAACGACCATCTTTGATTTTAGGCTTTTTCAGCCTCAAACAAGGCTGTTCTGAGCTGTAGCAAAAAGCTCACTAAAAAGAAAAATTGTAAAATTCTTCAAAGAGAGACATGCAAGTGTGATTTAATTACAGATTTTGAGTTTACTGGTAAAAATTTAATTTTCCCTGATCTCTAACAAATGTGCAACAAGGATTCAGTTAGCCTCTTAAGATTTTAAGCTAGCTGGGGAAAAATGCAACCTGAAAGATTGAGAACTGGGAGTGCAAGGGGAATTTCTTGTCCTACCACTTTGATTACAGATGTTGCAGCCTTTTTGTCCCATTGGGTTAGGGCTGGGTCAGCCACTAGACAAATTACAGATGCTCTCTATTAACCCCTCTCCTTTAGTAAGGGAGAGACTTATGGATTGGAAAAGAAAACTAAAACTAAAGCAGTAAATGAAATATATACAAAAACAATATCCAACCCAACTCCCCTGATGACAATCACATCACTGTCACCACTGATACTGTGCAACAGACACTGGGAAAGTCCCAGACTAGACTCAGTGATAGATGAGAACTGGGTTCAGGAGCTGGATTCTGGAATGGGATTCAGGAACGCACAGATTGGGATCAAAGGCAGAATGGGTGGAGTCCTCCTTGGATGCTGGCCATGGAAGAAGAGAGCTTGACCCTCATGATCCCCTCAGCTTTATACTGAATGTGATGTATATGGGATGGAATACCTCGTTGGTCAGTTTAGGGTCACCTGTCCTGGCTGCTCCTCCCTGCAGGTGCGGCCTTTTACTACAGTCCCAGCATGGCACACAAGACTTAGCAGTCACCTTGGTCTGCACAGGAGCAAGTATAAGCAAGAGCCCTTCAGCACACCAATCCTTGGTAGCAACTATAAACACTGGCCGTTATCACTGCTAGAAGCAGACACTGTCTGCCAAAATATGCTGTTAACTTCAGAAAGTGCAGTTACTTATAAGAGACTCAGCTGAAAGTAAAATCACCGAACAGAACTAGTTCTGTTCTAGCTCAAACCAGGACATCTAAAGATGATGGTAATTTTTGTGCTGCAAAAGGAATACATCAAGAAAATTATTGGATCAATGGGATATAATTTATCAAACTTGGTTTTTGCAGTTAGTGTTAAAAGTTGCTTCAGCATAAAATCCATCCTATGAGCAAGTTTTGTTCTTAAAACATTTCCCACATAAAATCTTTCAGGCTTATTCAGCTGAATATGTCATTGGTGAATCCTTGTGTACTTATATTCCAAGTAATCTTGATGAGAATCTTTCTCCATCTTACAGGTTCGACTTCATACACTCAGTTGCACGTGGGTATGAGAAGGTAATAACGCCCTTTCAACATCTCCATCACTGGCAGTGATGTTAATGGATTGCCTTCTGTAAATCTGTGCTCTTTCTGTGCTTTTGTATAATGTGTATATTGTGGGACCAATATGAACACAGCTAGACGATTGTATACATCTCCATCCTGGCACACCCACGCAGACTGGGATTTATGTGTATATAGGCACTTTGTGTTCTCAAAAAAACCAACCAACACCCCCCCCCGCCCCCCAAAAAATCCCCACCATTAAATTACATGTATATTTGTGGAATGCTAATTTAAATGATTAACTTATGAAGTGTGTATTTATCAAAAGGGTGCAAAGATGAAATTTGTGCATTAATGAAATTGAGCTACATTCAGCAAAGTTTACTTGCACTTTTTTTGGCAAGGCTACTGAAGTTACATGACTCATAATATTTGCTACTGGCAGTGCAGACAGAATATCACTTGTAGAGACCTATTTTTGTAATGGTAGAAGTTTTGAATTTTATGGGTATTTTGTCAAAGTACTGAAATAAAGATGACTTCATGCTTTTAACTGTGTTCAAGAACCACTCCCTTACTCATGCTGAAAAGGTTCCAAAACACCACTGCTAATGAGAAGAGAGAATGGGTACAAGCCTGGTTTCTGAAGACTCTGGTCACATCTGACCAGACCAGTATCAGATACTGCACCTCCTCTTTGCATGACCAACCTCCTACTTTCATGACAGAAATAAAGTTTATTACAAATTAAGTTATAAAAGCTTTTCAGAATTGACAGGGTTGAGCACAGAAGACATCCACAAGAGGTTTGTTTATAAATTTAATTCAAAGTTTCTGTGAGCCAGAGCTCATTACCAGTTATCATCACCACTCTTGAACCAAATACCATTTAACAATCCTGAATAATCAGTACAAAGGGGGACAATAAGCTATTTCACTTAACTGTGACCATTTTATACACAAACATGTTATTTACAAAATTATTTGTATCATCATATTGTTACTTTCACACCTACATCAAGCTTCCAGAAATATTCTTAGAAAGTTATTTGTTGCTTTCTGAACCTAAACATTTTACAGCTCCTTCAAGTTAGACATTTAACCTGTTTATTCTCAGAAAAGACTTCTCTGTGAACATTCTGTAGCCTGCCTACTACTCCACTGTACAGTAACATTTTTTTTAAATAAGTATGTGGGCACTTCCCAGAATCAGCCAAGACCAGTTTGCTTGGAACAGGGTATCAAAGGTACATGCCCCTGTGGTGCCTGTTTCCCAGTGGATTTACTGTAATTGGGTGCAGAAGTGAGGTTTGCAGTCTTACCCCTTGTTATCTGGGAGAAAGTAATCTTCAATTGTTTTTCAAAACCAGAGAGTTCAGTTTGTAGAAATTATTTATTTCTTCATCTTGAAGAGTTGGCATGCACCTTAAAATTGTTACACCAATAGCAAAGACAGTTTTTCTTTTAAAAATGCATGAGAAATTTGTAGAACAAGCAATTCTACACAGCAGCATTAAATGGTTTGGGCAAACAGACAAACTAGATGCAAAAACTTTGCATCTGGTAGTTTACTGTTGCTTTCCTACCAGTAGACACAAAAGTTTCCATTTGCCACTCATTTTGCCACAAATTTATTCAAAAGTCTGTTAGTTTACACAACTTAAATATGTAAAGTTTTTAACTCCAGATCTTACAGTGACCTCCTCTTGTATCTGATAATGGGGTTATTAGGTGTGTGTATCATTGTTGTATAATTTATAGTTGGAAAATAGTCATTGATAAGATCAAATTCGTACAAACGAAGCAAAGTAGACCAAATAGTCTTAATCTGAACATAAGCAAAGTTTTCTCCAATGCAGCGATGACGGCCTAGAAGAAAAGCCATAAAAATTAGTTATTAAAACACCTCTGACAAGCCAACTTAAAACATTTTACGAGTACAGTAAATGCTTCTTTCCTTTCTAAACAACTTGAGGCTCTGATGTTGCACATAAACCATTACAGAACTCCAACAAAGCCTTGTTTTTATAAGCTGTCACTTCATAAAACAGGGTAATTTGAATGCTGTTGTGTTGTTCTGTCCTCACCAGGGAGCTTTAATTTATGATTAATCAAAGAAGCATTTGCAACAGTGATAAGAGGTATCAACTTTCACCAGACTCTGATATTTGCAAACTGTTTAGGCAGTTGTCACTCCATGCAGACTTTTGCTCTGCCTTAAACTGACTTTGTATTACCAGGTTTAAACCTTGATTTGAAAAGACTTGAGTCACATATCACACATGCTAACCTAAAGTTTTGTTTTGATTGCTACTGAGTGATATATACAGCCACTGCTAATGCAAAACTATTGACTTCATTCTTTTGAGAGCACGAAAACTTTCAGGCAGGAACAGAAAGAAAAAAAATACATCCTTAGATGCCACAGCATGGGGAGATGCTGTACAAGATGACCAGTAAGAGCCACTTCAGTACACAATCACTCAGGAAGATGCATTTTCTTACTCACCAGCGCCAAATGGAATATAAGCAAATTTCTCTCCAGCTGCTGGGTTATCTTGGAGATACCGGTCAGGCTTGAAGTCTAGAGCATCTTTCCAGGACTCCCTAAGTCTGTGATTAACAGTGGGAGATACACAGACCTGATGGCCAGGGGGAATATTATATCCAGCAACAGTCTACAAGAGAAAAGACAAGACTCAACACATCACAGAGTTTCTCCACTTTAAAAAGAAAAGTGTTATCTGAAGTGCTGTGTCATGAGGCTTGAATTTCAGAAGATATTTTGGCTAAGGTCATCTAAAATTAATGCAGCCTAATACTTTGTTTTAGGTGTGCTGTGCACAGTGTTCAAGGAGTTGCAGATTACCTGGCTTGTATTGTATTACACGAAAGCCAAGTTTTTTGGCAATAGCTATTAAAAATACTTGGCAAACAAAAAAAAAAGACCTCTGTAAATGGTAGCACCAAACTAAGCTCAGTTGAGACCGATAGCTAAAAGGGTCTGTTTTGCTGAGTAAGACTGCACGTGGCTGTTACTAGGTCTCCTCAGGGCCTTCCCTTCTGCAGGCTGAACAAACCCTGTTCTCTCAGCCTGTTCTCACAGGACAAGTGTTCCAACCCCTGACCATCTTGTTGGCCCTCTGCTTGCTTCATTTCATCGACATCTTGATTACTGGGGGCTGGAGGGCTCCAAAATCTGAACACAAATTCCAGATGAAGGTAACAACTACCAATTTCAAGGTATTAATTGCTTTCCTCAATCAACACTGGCTACACTCCCACTGATACAACCCAGGCTGCCATCAGCTCTCAGCCCTACTAGCAAACAGTGGTCATTTATGTTTGCTTTCTGCCAACTAGGACACCCCCCACCTGGCCTTTTCCAGCCCTGTTCTACTGAAGTGAAGTTGGCTCCAACACGCATACTCACTTGGGGAGTTTTGGCCATTCTCATCATGGTCATTATAGGAGGTCTAAGCCTTAAAGTTTCTTTCAGACAGCGATCCAGCAAACTGAGTTCCTTCAGCTGAAAACAGAGAGAAAATGACGTATCAAAATACAGCCAGTATTATTCAGTACAAACAAAACAGTATTTTATACCATTAAAAAAAAAATTGAGAGTAAGCAGCTCATATTTACATGTACTTCATTTCTACATGTACTTATCACCTATCCTGATAATTTTTTTTCCTCTTTGATTCAATTAAGAAGGAAAAAAATCTTTGACCAGCACAATCAAATACTAGTTTCTTAATAACCTTTCTCACAAGTGTTTTCTGGTACCTAAATAGAGAACAAGGTCACACTGCATCCCTTTCCTCAGTGAGAATATAAGGATCTTCCACCTCTACAGAACTACTCTTTCTTAAAAAGACATTGTAGGAACTGTAATTTCCTTACTCGACACTGATTAAAAGAACAGTAGCAAGCTGAAAATCTACTTGGAGAGGAGGAGATATATTGGCAAACTGTTATCAGAGAGTGACGGTACCAGATTATGATTCTAATACCAAGCATATGACTATATTTCACATTTGTTTGTGGGGTTAGTTTTTTTTAACTAAGCACCTAAAAGTATAAAAATACCCAGCAGAAATAATGTAACATACAAACCTGGTCGTAAGTTAATGGTGGCAAGTCATCCCCACAAACTGCTTTTTGTTCTGCATAGCACTGTTCCTGTAGTGCTTTGTCTCTGGCTATGAAGAAGCCGAGCCACGCACTGGTGGTGGAGGATGTGTGCTGCCCTGCCAGGAGCAGCCCAATCAGCATTCCAGCAATTTCATCATCTGTCAGGGGACGGCCATCCCTAGGGTGAAGGGTGTTATGTTAGAGCTTCCTTTGATCGGGTTTCCAGTTAGAGCAGCATTTACAATTTCTTCTCATGTTCTTCCTTCTCCTTACTCTCTTTTGTTGACTACCCTCAATGGAGTGGGAAAAGATCCCGGGGTAGGGAGAAAGGAGAACCAAGAGAGACTCTCTAGGAGCCTTAAAGAAGGTCATTACTGAGCAGCCAGCAAGGAGAAAGGAAGCAACCTCATGACCAGTGGAGAAAATCTGAGAAATCTTAATAACCATTTACAAGTAAAGTTTTTTAAAATACAGCTAGGACCAAAAGCAATTCAGAACATGAAGGAATACTTTTTTTTGGTAGATAGTTTTAATTGAAAAGCTCAAAGCTAAAGTAAAACATCTATAAAGAACAAGTCTTCAAACCCTTGGCTTACTTGTATGAAGCATCAAGTAGAGTTTGGAGCACGTCATCCTCCTTTTCTTCAGACTTTCTACGTTTCTGGATAACTTTGTAGAAAATATTCTTTATTTCTCTGTGTGCTCGATCTCGACGTCTGTGATTCAAAACACTTCTATTAGCAACTTTATACGAAGTAATACATGTAATACTTATGAGGATTTATTGTGATGTCTAGAAATGGGGGCAGGGAGAACCAAACAAAGACATTTTGATAAAACACTTAAGTTGCTTGATCTGTTATTTCTGGCACCTGAAGCTGGGCAGAGGCAGCCAGCCTGGCAGGAGCCAGGCAGCGTGAGTGAACCCCCCATCCAGGTCTGCGTACAGCTGAGCCACCTTCGTGTCCAGCAAGCTTCTGATCTCCTTCCCGTGCAAGCAGTGACTCGCTGTCAAAATTATAAGTTCTGAAAGGGCTTCAAACAGGTCTGAGGAAAGATTTGAAAAATGTTACTGAAGATGCATTTCAGGCAAGATGTTCTGTTTCACAGGTTATTCTTTATTTTGTAGAAGAGAAAAATAAGTAACTGGACACAGATTAATAATTTTAAGTAGAGTTTTAGCTTGTTTTGAGAATGAAGTATCTAATTTTAAATTTCTTTGTGTCTATCAGGTCTCTCTTCAAACAACTTTTTAGTTAGAGCGCTGATTTCAACAACTTTTTTCTAAGGTTTTTTTTTCTAGAAATTTTACTAGAAGAGCTAATAATCCTTCCAAAGTAAGCCATGCAGCACAACCTCAATGGTTAATAAATATAAAAGAAGCCAAAACTTAACCTTGAAATCCAAACCCATGGGGAACCAGTTAGTTTTGCTGCTCACTGAATTATTTTAAAATAATAATAATTATATATTTAACATGATAATATATACTTTTATCTTTATATTATACACAATATATATTATTTTATATTAATGTATTTAAGTTATAGTAAAATATGTAAGTTTATTATATGAAGATTATATATATAATATACACTATATAACTATATGTATAGATAAATAATATTTCTGATATTGTTTTGCCACTGTGGGCTTGCAGCAACAGTGATGGGCTACGTCTAGCAGGCTCGCTGGGAAAGACAGGTGGGAAATAAAAGACAAATTCTACTTAGATCAGTAAGTTAACCTTATCAGCTTCAAGGGTGCAGTTCTTCAGTGTAGAAGATCCCTGAGCCAAGATCTCTGACAGGCTCTGGAGAGTCAGAGCAGCATCTTTTCCCAGGGACTAAGAGACGGTTACACTGAGCTGGCTCCTATCATGAAAATGAGTGTGACTCAGCCAGGAGCCTATTAGCTAAGAAAGTGAAAGATAGTTCTTTACTCCTGTCAATGAGCAGCTTTATTCACCAATAGCCTTAAACTGATTAAACTAAATCTCTATTTTACATGTTTCTTCTGATGTTTTATTCAGTTTTACCAATGTCATTTTTCCTTTCTTAAATACTGCAGTAAATAATTTACAGAAAGGTACTGCATTGATTAATACTTAATTCCTTCCCAGAAAATGTGAGAAATAATGCATCTCATCTTGCTTACTTTTTTCTCCACTCTCTCCCCATGCTTTGAAATACTCCTTTGTTTCTTCTTCAATCACAGACACATGTTGTTTAAACTGGGCAATATTTAGCCCAGTTTTGAGCATCTTCTTCTGTTCCAAAAATACCTAGAGAAGCCAAGACAGAAAAAGCAATCAGTGCAAGGATCATCATACCGATATAATTAACAACTTACTATAATTTGTTCTCTAGGAACATACAGAATTAAAATGAAATTATGATTAGGATTGCAGGGTACAACAGATAATCATATTTAAATAATAGATAACATTCCAGTTTTCAAGCAACAGTTTAGTATCATCCAAGTAAAATACTAGCAGTTGAAGTAACACATAGAATCATAGAATCGTTCTGGTTTAAGATCAAGTCCAACCATTAACCCAGCACTGTCAGGTCACCACTAAACCTTGTCATTAAGCATCACTTCTACCAGTCTTTTAAAAATACTTCCACGGATGGTGACTCCACCACTTCCCTGAGCAGCCTGTTTCAGGGTTTGACAACCATTTCTGTGAAGAAATTTTTCCTAATAAGCAACCTAAACCTCCCCTGGTGCAACTTGAGGCCATTTCCTCTTGCCCTATTGCTTTTTACTTGGGAGAACAGAGCGACATCCACCTCACTACAACCTTCTTTCAGGTGGTTGTAGAGAGCAGTAAAGTCTCCCCTCAGGATCCTTTTCTCCAAGCTACACAACCACAATTCCCTCAGCCGCTCCTCATAAGGCTTGCACTCTAGACTTTGCCCTGCTTTGGGGGCAATGTCCTTCTTGTAGCGAGGGGCCTAAACTCGAACATAGTATTTGAGGTGCAGTCTCACCAGTGCTGAGTACAGTGGGACGATCACTTCCCTACTCCTGCTGGTCACACTACTTCTGATACAAGCCAGGATGCTGTTGGCCTTCTTGGGCACACTGCTGGCTTGTATTCAAGGCTATCAACAAACAGCCCCAGGTCCTTTTCCACTGGGGAGCTCTCCAGCCACTGCTCCCCAAGCCTGTAGTGTTGCACGGGCTTGTTGTGACCCAAATCTAGGACCTGGCATTTGGCCTTGTTGAACCTCAGCCCATTGGCCTCTGCCAATTGATCCAGCCTGTACAGATTTCTCTGCGGAGACTTCCTACCTTCAAGCAGATCAACACACCCATCTAACTTGGTGTTTTCCACAAACTTGCTGAGAGTGCCTTCGATCTCCTAATCCAGATCACTGATAAAGATATAAAACAGGAGTGGCCCCAGTGCTGAGCCCTGGGGAACACCACTTGTGACCAGCTGCCAACTGGATTTAACTCCATCCACCACAACTCTCTGGGCCTGGCCATCCAGCCAAGTGTACGCCCATCCAAGCCATGAGCAGTCAGTTTCTCTAGGAGAATGCTGTGGGAAATGGTGTCACATTGAAATCTGGGTAGACAACATATGCAGCCTTTCCCTCATCCACTAAGCAGGTCATCTTGTCATAGAAGATCAGGTTAGTCAACCAGGACCTGCCTTTCATTAATCCATGCTGAGTGGGCCTGATCCCCTGGTTGTCCTGTAGGTGCCATGTGATGGATTTAAAATTATCTGCTTCACAACCATCCCCAGCACCAAAGTCAGACTGACAGGCCTGGAGTTCCCCCTGTACTCCTTCTGTCCCTTCTTGTAGACAGGTGCCACATTTGCTAGCCTCCAGTGAACTGGGACCTCCCCAGTTAACCAGGACCGCTGATAAATGATGGAAAGTAGCTTGGTGAGCACTTCTGCCACCTCCCTCATTACCCTTGGGTGGATTCCATACAGTCCATAGACTTGTTTGTGTCTGAGTGATGTAACAGGTCACTGATCATTTCCTTTTGGATTAGGGGGCTTCAGTTTGCTCCTCATCCCTGTCATCCAGCTCAGGGGGCTGGCCGCTCAGAGAACAACTAGTCTTACTAATAAGGACTGAGGAAAAGAAGGCATTCAGTACCTCAGCCTTTTCCTCACCCTTGGTCACTATATTTCCCCCTGCATCCAATAGAGGATGGAGATTCTCCTTAGTCCTCCTTTTACTGTCAATATATTTATAGAAACATTTTTTGGATGTCTTTTTTGGCAGTTGCCAGATTAAGTTTCAGTTGAATTTTGCTTCAAATTTTATGCCTGCCTAGCCTCCCAAAATCTTTGTAGTTTTGAACAGCTCTAAAAGACTTCCAAGTAGATATCTGAAATGAAGTTGTGCTGGTAGCACTATGCAAAAAAAGCCAGCTCACCTCTAGCAGAATGCATTCTGGTCACAAGCAGACATGCTACCTCTCTAGCTTCATACAAACACAAAATCCCTGCATCTCCTAGCTGTGCAAAAAAAAAAGTAGCCCAGGTGATTTTCTGAAGAACCTGAATTTGCAGAGATAAAAAGGAGTAAGTCCTTCTAGTATCAAAGGTATGAATGTAGTAGACTTATCCACAGACACCCCAGGCTGAGTAATATGGAAAACTTAATCTTTTCACTAAAGCAGAACTCAAACATAATCTAGTGAAAAAAACTAGGGTAACTCTAGAAGAAGATCTTATTTCAGAAAAAAGGCAGTATGGTGGACCAATGAGGTAGGCCTTAATCATTCCTATATGCCTGAAGAACATAGCTGTAAGAAACATCCATTTCCAATGAGTTTATAGAAGGTTCTAAAAAAAACTAAGGATGAGATTAGATCCCATCAAAGAATTAGCTCTTGAATGAATGACAGTTGAATCCATCCATCAACTGTAGAATGTGAAAGCACAAGTCAAGACAGCTTAACAGGTGGATGAACTTTCACTGAATTACGAGACAAACCAGCACGTTTCAGTTTCAAGCAGACATCTCAGTCAATCCAAAGAACAAGCACAACACAGTGAAAATCTGACCAATTTAGCAGTCTAAGTCTGATTCACAGACACTTTTCTGAAACCTAATACCAGAGGAAGAACATGAAGGATGTATTCCAGAGAATCGTGTACCCTCTCCACTCTATCAGTTCCAAAAGGGATCCTCAATTCCATCCCTAACTTTTTGAGGAAGACCTCTGACTGTCAGAACTGGTAGAAACAAGTCTGTTAGAACGACCCTGCTTGTGGAAGAGGTCTCCTAAGACACAAGAAAAGATTTCCTACTTCTAATCCAAGCTGCAGTCCTGCTAGTTTCATTCTCAAAGGGATAGGAGCCAAGTAAATCCATTAAGTGAAAATAAAACCACCACTCAAACAATCAATCAGTCCTCTCCCCAAACTTGCTGATACCATCTATCTACAATGTAACACCTCCTTGCAAAACAGAGGACAACTAATTGCTCCTTTACTTACTTAGGAAGTAGCAAGCTGTTGGTAGTCAGTTGCATATGAGATTTCCAAAAGAATGGGGTAAGAACAACATACATACTTTGTGGGTCATGCTTTGTTTTCAAAACATTGGTGTAGAGGAAAAGATACTAGTGATTACTGCCCCTAAGCCACCTAATTAAGAGGGCAACAATCACTGCAAGCACCTTCAGCGGGGAAGAATTAAAAGGAAAAGTCTTGATGGCTGCAGAAACTATTGCTGGTCAAATGATTGGCATCTACACAAACAAAACTAAGCCAAAGCTGAAAAAACAAGAATAAAGTATATCACAATGCTATTTCTGCCACCAGACTACTCTGTTGTACAACAAGCTGTTGATGTCAACATACACAAAACACAGAGTCCCAGTGGAGCAAGCCTGTCCATGGAAAAGTTGTCTTCTGCAGTTCAAGAGTCTGTCATGACAGACAAATGCACAAACAAAAAAGCAGCCAACACTCAGCTGGGAAACAAAGCCACATGACACAGCCACTGTGCTTCCAGACCCATGCAGACTCCCTTCTGAAAACACACAGACTGATTTTGGTCTGAGTGAGACAAACCTTGTGGTGCAAATTGTCAGATTAATGGTCCTGTACCTAGATTTGGCATGGCATAAATGAAAAATCATTGCTCTTAAAGCTCTCTCAGAAGGAAGACCTAAAGTTGCTCACGAGGGAAAAGTACACTGCAGTCAGTGACGTGTGGAAAGGGAAGGAGAAAGAGACTCACTTCCTAGTTTTTCCTCTACGATGGGACTAGATGGTTTTAAGGACAAAAAAATAGCATCCAGATCAACAAATGGCCAGGTGATAAATAAAGCAACCTAAATATCTGATTATCCAGCGGAGCCAACTTACCAAGTGCAATATGCCAGAAATGCAGGTGAACACAGAGCCTCAACATACAGACCCAAGAGCTCAGGGCTGCCTACTCTGAATTTAAATTATGCTACTTTTCTACTCGTATTTAAAATACATACCATATTAGGGACATCATAAGCAACGCCCTTGCCAAAAACCGGTGTAGTTAACCGAGCGTATACATCCTCTGCATTCAAATCTTCATTTTTACTGTTGAAGAGTAGAGCAGCAGCATCACTACCCAGTAAGTATGTGAATGTCTTGCCAACCATAGTGAAACTGAATACAGGTCCATACTAAGAGAGAAAAAAAACCCAAACCATTTACTTTAATTAACTAAACCACAAATTATTAAATCTGTATCTCTTTATGTACAGGCTTGCATAGGTCACTTACTCTCCTAAGAATTCTCTAGAGATTTATAAAGAAATAAAACTTTTAAATCACATTTAAATTCTGTTCTCAATATACCAACTAGTGATATCTAGCACTGTAACAAACACACATAATCTTGTACATTTTAAAACCAATTACTTTAAAAAATTCAAATAAAAGATGAATTACACTACAAAACTAGCAGAGGCATTACAGCACATATAGCCTCCAGTAATCTGCAAACACTGTGTCAAGAAATTCTGGATTTGAAATTATGCATGGGTAATTAAGAGCAAATAAGATTTTAAAGTTTAGAGGTCATCTGCAGCAGATCTTCAAGCACTAGATCTGGCTTTCTCTAAACTAACCAATTTAAAATTTAAGCATCTGTTTTAGACAATGTGAAACAGATCATTATATCTCATTTCATTGGAATTAAGGCTTTACTACCTTTGTCCATTTCTTTTGGGCTGTATAGTGTAAAACCTACTGAGGTTTTAGACACAAGTCCTTTCAGCATTGGAGAGGGCCTTAAAATTGATCAAATTACCTACAGAGGTGGTCAGCTACATTCCAGCCTGGTCACAGATTAGTCAAGAGTCAGACTAAACGTTCCCAGTTAAGGAAAGAAATAACATCATGAAAATAGCTTAATTAACTTGTGATTCAGCTGTAAGCATTACACAAATACACAGACAGATTTTTTTAAACCTGAAACACAAGAGAGAACTCAGGAAACGCTGTTTCTTTAACAACGACGTACAAAAAGAGATCCAAAGAAACCAGAGCCTACTCTGCACATTCCACTGCATATGCGAGGCAGTAAATGAGAATGAACTGATTTTAAACAGGCTCCAGATAGAGAACTTAATAGATGCACAAAAATATTTCAGCATATACTCAGGCAGTGATGTGGGAAAACATACCTTGTCATAAGCATTTTCCAAAAATTCAATGGGACTTTTTCCAAATGTGATTGCATGTCCAAGGAAAGGGATGCTTGATGAAATATAAGGTGGGTAGTTCTGGGGAAGAAAGAGAAAAGTAAATATGGAATTTTCTTGAGAGAATAATAAAATCATAGAATGGTTTAGGTTGGAAGGGACCTTTCAAGATCATCTAGTTCCAACCCCCCCGCCAAAGCAGGGACACCTCCCACTAGACCAGGCCGCCCAGGACTTCATCCAACCTGGTCTTGAACAACTCCAGGGATGGAACATCCACCACTTCCCTGGGCAGCCTGTTCCAATGTCTCACCACCCTCTGAGTAAAGAATTTCCTTTTAATTTCTAATCTAAATCTACCCTCTTCCAGTTTGAGCCCATTACCCCTCATCCTATCACTGCAGGCCCTTGCAAAAAGTCCCTCTCCAGCCTTTATGTAGGCCCCCTTCAGATACTGGAAGGCAACAATAAGGTCTCCCCTGAGCCTTCTCTTCTGCAGGCTGAACAAACCCAATTCTCTCAGCCTGTCTTCGTAGGAGAAGTGTTCCAGCCCTCTAATCATCTTTGTAGCCCTCCTCTGGACCCTCCCTAACAGGTCCATGTCCTTCTTGTGCTGGGGGCTCCAGAGCTGGACACAATACTCCAGGTGGGGTCTCACAGGAGCAGAGTAGAGGGGCAGAATCACCTCTCTTGACCTACTGGCCACACTGCTTCTGATGCAGCCCAGGACAGGGTTGGCTTTCTGGGCTGCATTCGCACATTGCTGGCTCACATTGAGCTTTTTGTCAACCAGCATCCCCAAGTCTTTCTCCACAGGGCTAATCTCAATCCACTTATCGCCCAGCCTGTATTTGTGTTTGGGATTGCCCCAACCCAGGTGCAGGACCTTGCACTTGGCCTTGTTGAGCTTCAGGAGGTTGACATGGATGGGCCCACCTCTCAAGCCTTCATGTCCATTTACATAAAAACTAAACACAAAGGAGGCTTTATACATGTTTTGATTAAAACACATATCCACACCTCTGTGAAAGGGCCAACCGATTATTTTTTTAAATAGAGTAATAGTGAGCCACATTGAAAAGCAGCAGAGGTTAAAATAAAATGAACATGACCAAGACTCTTGCCAACCTGCCTCCGAAAGCAAAGCCAAAAGATGCTGCAATTGGAAATAAGGCAGCCAGAAACGACACAGCGGTGACGAGTAGTGAAACAATCCCCTAAAAGCACCAACCCCGCTTTAGCAGACAGTTTCGGACAGGTCGGAGCCTTCTTTCAGCTGCACCGCCGCCCAACAGCTGAGGCAGCTTGAGGCACTGTGGCAGCGCAGCCCCCCCGGCCTCACACCGGCCCGGGCGGCGCCGCGGGGGCCGCTCCTGGCCCCTTGAGCCCTCTCCCACACCCACCACCTCTTCCTCTCCCCACAAACGATGTCCGGAGGTAAGCGCACCGCTGCTCACCCATCTGTCTGTCCGTCGGTCCGTCCTTACGCTGAAGAGAAGCCGCCCGGCTGCCCCCGGCCCCTCTCCCTCGCCCCGCGGTAACCACCCCCCTGGGGTGACGGCGGAGGCCGCCGGGTCTCCTGTCCCGGCACCGCACGCCTCTCAGCGCCTACCTTCTGGCCGGATCCGGCGTGGCGCCGGTAGCCCAGCTGGAAGAGGTACCCGAGGCTCAAGGCGAAGGCAGAGGCGGCCAGCACCAGCGAGAGGGGGTTGCCGACGGCCACCGGCTCCAGCAGGAACCCGCCGAGCTCCATCGCGCCCAGCCTC
>VYZX01006534.1:31794-115178 GCA_013401335.1 Brachypteracias leptosomus
GCCGCCGCGCGCCAGGCGCGCTCCGCGGGGCGGGGCCTGTGTCCGCCCCGCCCCCCCGCGCTGGGCTGATCTCTGCCCATGTGACGATTCCTGGCGCACGAGCCAACCGGCGGCCGCGCGCCACGGGGTGACGGCGTCTGCCGGGCTGCGAGGGGCGCCATTGGGCGGGCCGGGGGCGGGGCGTCGGGCCGCGGCCGCTGATTGGCGGTCGGCGAAGGCCTCGCGGGTCCGGGCTGCGGACCCGTGCCGGGGCTGTCGCGGGGAGGGGGGAGCTTCGCCCCGGGCCGCGGCCTCCGAGGGGGAGCAACGCCCGCCCGCCGCCGCCGTTACCCCCGCGTTCCCTCCCGCGGCCTTTCCCGCCCCCGGGGGGCAGCCTGAAAGCGGACTGGGGCCGTGCCAGATTTCGAGGCTCCTCGGTCTGGCTTAGACCGAGCCGAACGCTGTTGCCGGCCCAGCGCAAGTCCCGGCACTGAGCGGTTCCCTGGCCTCTGGCTTCTGCCTCCTTTCTCTGAAGGACCGCTCGGGCTCGCCACCAGCAGCTTCCCGGTGCCATAGCCCCGGGGAGCAGCGCGCTGCGGGAGGGCCGCACGTGGGTGAGCCATACGTGTGTGGAACGCGTGTGAGAGGTGACACACAAGGGCGTGTGCTCCTGTGGTGATCGACATGTCAGCCTCATGTAAGTGCACACCCAGACATGCAGCGCCGCAGGCCTGGGGAAGAGTGGCTGGAAAGATGCCCGGTAGAGAAGGATCTGGGGGCCTTGCTCAACAGCTGGCTGAATATGAGCCAGCAGTGTGCCCGGGTGGCCAACAGCATCCTGACTTGTACCAGAAATAGTGTGACCAGCAGGAGTAGGGAGGTGATCATCCCACTGTACTTGTCACTGCTAAGGCCACACCTCAAATACTATGTTCAGTTTTGGGCCCCTAACTCCGAGAAGGACATTGAGGTGCTGGAGCAAGTCCAAAGAAGCGCAACAAAGCTGGTGAAGGGTCTAGAGCACAAATCTTACCAGGAGTAGCTGAGGGACCTGGGGTTGTGTAGCTTGGAGAAAAGGAGGCTGAGGGGACACCTTATCACTCCCTACAACGACCTGAAAGAAGGTTTTAGTGAGGTGGGGATTGGTCTGTTCTCCCAAGTAACAAGTGATAGGACAAGAGGAAATGGCCCCAAGTTGCACCAGAGGAGGTTTAGGTTGGACATTAGGAAAAATTTCTTCACAGAAAGGGTTGTTAAGGCCTGGAACAGGCTGCCCAGGGAAGTGCTGGATCATAATGACATTTGAAATCATATAAAGAAATATAAGCCTTTGCTGAAATCAGGTATGAAGTAACAATTTTGCAAATTCAGATGAAAAGGGGGATTAAAATGCCTAACTCATGAGGAGATTGGTTCACTCTGTTCCTTAGTATAAAAAAAAAAGAAACTGGATTTTAGGAATATGAAGCAATTTTCTCTGCTATAAGAAACTATGGACCCAATATAGCTTTTCTTGCTTGACTTAGTGATAATGACCAACTAATTTTAAGAAATATAACAAGTTGGAAGGATATGTTCATTTTGGGGAGAGGAATCTTGGAGGCAGGCTTATCTACCAAACCCCAGCTAGTCAATTTGTCTCTTGACAACTATTGGGAGGGAAAATACCTACGTTCCTAACAGTACTAGAAAGACAAAAATTAGATGGTCTGTTTCAGATCAATCTGATTATCAAAATATCACCTCAAGGTACACCTCAGTAACAGTATATAAAAGTGAGGTTCATATCTAGTATTTCTAATTAAGTATTTCTTTCTAATAGATTTTTGTCCAATTCTGGCATTAAAAATAGGTAAATATATACATATATTTTCTTCTTTGGAAGCTATTTTTCTGCTCTTTGTTTACTCTAGATGTATTCAAACACAGGAACCTTTACACCTGTTAGGAGGAATTTATTAATAATAATTTTGCAGCACAACAATCTGTGCAACACAGTTTTTTCTTACCTGAAGGAAATCTTCTCTTACATGTAACCCATTCATTCAGTACACTGTCAATGTCTCTAGTGAAGAAGGACAACAAATTTCAGGAAGAAAAGGTGCAAACTAGTTGTGTGATACATTTAGGTCTTTGATCACTTCCAGATTGCTAATCTGTAAAGGAATACTCCTTATCTGATTATTTGAAATGTCAAGTGTCCTTAATGTCAGAAATTCCAAGTATTATTTCTGAAATAGAGTTGCCACTAAGATTTAAGTGGGCTCAAGATGCAATAGTGCCCGCAATGCATTTGGAAACAGAGAGAGCTTATTATTGCTGAGGGCAGCTTTGGTTACCCATCTACAACTTCTTAATTCAACAAAAATGCACCTTAATGCATTTCCAGAAAACTCTGTTTCGAAGAGGTCTTTTAAATGTGGTATTTGTTCATCCAGTGAGTGAATCTAATTGGTTTCTACTTAAAGAAAACTTTAAGTCTGTGAATATTAGCAGGAAGCTGGGTTAATTGATTATTATGTATAATGAGATGTTTCAACATTGTACAGTTGCAAAGATTACCTGTAAAAGTTTTGCAAGGATCAGAACCCCAAGTTCTCATATATTCTCCACTTTATCTGAAAGAAATTTCAATTTGTTGTCATCAACTCTAAGTGTGCTTGTCAACTGGAAAAGCTGCACAGGCAAAAATACAAATTTGTTGTTATTAATTGAAAATTCTTGTAGTTTCTTAATCTCTTTAATACCCTTTGGTAAACTCTGAATCAATTTCTCACATACACTGAGTTTTATTAGATGAGGAAGGTAGCAGAGAACCCTTGAGAATATTGAGATTTGAGTGGAACCAATGCTGAGTAGCTTCAAATTTTTCATACCACCTGTGGTATCTAGCAAAGTTTTTAGCTTGTTGCCTGCAAGCTCTAAAGTTTCAAGGCTTTCCAATGCAAAAAGAAATTCAACAATGTTGTAGTGATTGAGAAAGTGTTCCTTAATATTTACAAGGTTGACAGTTCTTTAGGGAGACATGATAGATAACTGGTCGTGACTGACATTCAGTGCTGTCAGTTTATGAAGTAAAGATATTTCTGGTGGCAACGAGGTCAGTCTATTTCTTTCAAGTACTAGGATTTCCAGATGAGTTAGATTACCTATATTTGAATGCAAGGGTTTTATTTCATTGTTTTGAAAGGGCAAATATTTTAAATTTTGGTTTTCAAAAGCAAGTAGAGGCATGCTCCCTAGTCCTTTATCATTTAGTCTTAAGTGTGAAATTCTCAGCTTTTTCCTCAGGTAACATATATGTTGATCTATTTTCATCACTTTCAGGATTCAGTCTGGTCTGGCACCTCCATTGACAGCTGCAGAAAGGATTTAGTTCTCCAGTATCCTTTTCAGCGATGTAAGTAGCGTGTGTTTTCTCACATCTGTTTGAGAGACACGTTGAGGCACTGTGGCAGCATTTATCTCAGCAGAGAATTCACATTCGTGCCTTTTTTCAGGTAAATCACTTGATCTATTTTCAGTCATTTTATGGCTTTCCTCATTGCCAGCTGCTTTAGGAGCTTCATGTAAAATTTCACTCAAACTTTTCATAGTTAGGTTGGCTACTTCAGGATTCTCTGATGAATGTAATTGGTCTTTCTTGGCATCATTAACTGGAATCTCACAAACTTCTGTTTAGTCCTTTTGTATTTAAACTACATGGAATTTCATCTTCCTTCTCCAGAGACATTGTTCCTTTTTCTGGGTTGCTAGTTGATTCTTTATCAGCATATTTTAAGAAATCAAACTTTAAGCATGAAGCCTTTGTGGAATAATATGTTTTAACATTGGGAGACTGAGCTACCAATTGTAAGAGAGCTTGATAACAATCTAGACTTCTTCTAGATTTGTGAACTCTCCCACTTCTCTGTTTACAAAAAAAAAAAAGGGGGATTCATTTACTGCAGTGCTACTTTAATACCTTGCTTTTCCAGACAGTAGACTACAGATACAAAACATACATCATAAATATGTGATTTGTGGCTTGACGTTTTATAGATCTGACATTTTATAGTCTGATCTGTCTCAGACAACTGCTCAGCTTAGTGGATGTTCCACTCTCAATCTCTGTTTGCATGTTCTTCCTGCCTTAAACTTTAATTTGCTATGTTAAAATTTTGTTCTCCTGCTACTACTGATGTATCATCATAAAGAGTATTTTCCCAACTTCACTTGAATGCCATAGACAAACCACATGTGGTAGTTTGCCTTCCCTCCTCTCCCCTTTATAGGCAGATTTATACCATCTGTGTTGGCTTTGTGTCTGGCAGGTGGCTACTGGCATGGCTCCTGTAAAAAGCTTCCAGAAACTTCCCCAGCTCCAAGTTGGACCCACCTCTGGCCAAGGCTGAGCCAATCATGGCTTCTGAGATAACATATTTAAGAGGTGAAGAACCTGTTGGACAAGTTTTTTTTGTTTTGGGAGCTTTTTTGTTTGAAGAGTTGGATGGGAACCATGGGGACACCCAGGTCAGCATGAGCAGATGGCTGGGTGGTGCTTTGTTGCTGGTTGCGTGCGCTCAAACTATGCCACCATCTTACTTAAAACACTTCACTAAGTCTTCAAATATGGGCTCTATGAAAAGATCTACATTTTTTCCTAGTTCCTTTAATACAAGTCTTTCTGCTATGGAGTAAAGTTGTACAGAATTATTGACCCCATAGTAATGGGGTCAAGTCAAACCTTTGCAAAACATGTAGTTCATTGCTGTTGGTTCTGTTCCTGCATTTTTTCAGTAACAGCCTCTGTTTGGAAGCTTCTCCAGCTATGAGTTAGCAACGGTTGGGAACCCGCTACCCTTCTAGAGTGACTTTTCCCTGTCACCAAAGCAGCAGCAGGAGAACATCTGGGCTGCACGAGGGGTTCCCCTCAGGACCAAGGCCTTCTTCTCAGGTAAGCTGCTGCCTTCCCCATGCCTCAGGCCCTGAACTCAGACCAGATCCTGACGGAGGCTGGCACCCCATCTTGGTGGCCTCCCCAGCATAAGAGGGAGGGGCGCAGGCACTGAGGAAGCTATTTTTGGGTTTTTGTTTGGTATTGATAGGAGGGCTGTTATTAGTGGTGCAGCTTTACAGTGTTGGATTTTGCTCCGTTCAGATTTTTTATTTCCCCACTTGTAGATTAAAGGATTGTACACACCTTCCTTGTCACAGCAACACAGTGGAAACTCCTATATACCCAGGTGCCAGACGCCTGCTAGGACTGTGTAACTGGGCTCTCACTTACTTAGTGACTCCATTGACACAACATCTGCAAGCTTCTAGTTTGCTATGACTAACAGTTTGCAGTTTTCCACTCTGAGGATCTTCCACCATACCTTGCAAAGATGAGCCTGTTACTGCTCTTTGGTAAGAACACCTGCTTGGAAAGACAGTTGATGGCACTTCCATGCTGGCAGCAATAATAAAAACAGCAAACATCACTTGTTGCAAACCATTTATTAGGCAGTAATAAATAAGAATTTAGCAGAAAGAACTATACAGAAATAAGGCATATTAATATGTTAAATATGCAACTGACACATTTTAACATTTTTCCTCTAGTTTTCTAACAAAGTGCGATGTAGAGAAGTATTTCTGATACCAGTGCCAAGTGATAGCGAGGATGCACTATGAAGGACCTGACTGTTATATTTAAGGTAAATAATGTAACAATCCATGAAGATTTACTGTTATTCATGCCAGTGAAGTTTAAGTAGAAAAGTATAGCTTGCTAAGAAGATTACAAAATATAAGTCTTCTGTTCACTTTAACTGCTTACTACTATAATTTCTTAAACTGCATTTACTAGTAGTAAGGTATGAGTAAAGTTGCTACACAACAGCACAGTTTTAACATTCATTTTCACTTTTATTTGAAAACTTAGAGGCAAGTGCTAATTTTTATTTTTTAAAAAACTTTTTTACAAAATATTGCACACTGTTTTAGCATGCAGTTTACACGGAAGAAATAGTCAAGTGCACTTAAAACCCTGAAATACAACCAGAAATGTTAAAGATTTGTGTTATGGATACCATTTTAACATACAAGGATATGTTTCAGACTGCATATAGGATCCCACCTTATACCTGGGACCCAACTTCTTGAGACCAAATCCTGACTCTGCAAAGAGCAGGCAGAATGCTTACAAACTTATCTGACTTCCTTGCAATATAAATCTTCATTCCTGCACTGCTTGAGCCTCGAGAAACTGAAGTCATCAGTAGGAAAATGAGTTTAACAGAAATAACTTAGTATATCCTAGATAAGTTTTCGTTACTGCCTATGTGTTGCAATCCAGGGTAAGATTTATTAAGCTTTCTGAAGTCCTCTGAGTAAGATTCATTTGTAAATCTGTAGCTCCCTCTCCTCCATATACACATTTTATATTGCACAGCAAAAGTAAAAAATCCTTTTTTTTTTTTAAACAAGCATGCTAAACATTTAATATGGCTTCTGAATGATTTGAAGTATTTCCCTTTTGACATCCTCATGCAATATTTTAGAATAAATATGAATACAAAGTATGAGAAAGTTAAGAGTGAAAATAAAGCCACTTGTGACATTTGTCAGCAACTAAATAAAACCCAAGAGTTTACCAAAAGTAGCTGCTCAAAGGTCTAACTGGTCTGTTAAGCATACTTATGATCCATATCTTAAAAGTAAAGTGTGTTTACAAAATACCGTAACATATGCAACCTCCTTGATGTTCCACAGAATGACATGAAAGGTGAAGAGGTTAACCGAGACTTGCTTAATGGCACTGGTAGTCCCACAGACCCCATGGAACAAAAGCCTTACTTGATTCGTGCTCGTCCAATGTGGTAAACCATTTACATTTCATTAGCTTTATTGGTTAAGCTCAAGCCCTACAATAGCTTATATATGAAACACAAAAATATTTATAAAAATAATAGATATACTGTATAACTTTTTAGAAAAATAAACCATGCAGCTTCTGTACAAAGTTAAAAAAACTGTACAAATTGACTTTTCTATCGTCTAAAACTCATGTACATGGAAGTCTTCTGTTATCATGAGAAGTAGGTTGTTTTTTGCTTAGCCGTCAGGTGCTGTTTCCTAACTTGTTAATTTCCATCATTCATTTCTTTCACTTGGCATTAACTGGCCATTTAATTTCATCAGAAGTTTTATGACAAGACCTGCCTATATAACAATATCCAATTAAATTCTATCAGCAATTCAGAACTACAACACAATGAAGTATATGACAAATACAAGTAGATAAAAATAGTAAGTTAGAAGTTGCATCACTTTAGAAAGAAGGAAAATAAAACCTAGATTTTTCTCAGCTATCTGAAAGTGTTTTTCAAAATACTCAATCACTTCCCCTATAACACCTTAATATTTAAGAATCAAAAGCAACTACGGTCGAAGTATGCAAGCTATTCAAAGCTGTAATTTTTTCACAGCACGTTAACATGGCATATTACCACTGATGCAGACTATGGGTAAAACAGGCGTTTTCCATCAGACATCCATGAACACTACCAAAAGGGGCTGGTAGGAATTGCAGTGAAGCTGCTTTATAACACTGCCTTCACATATCCCCAGTTTTATCCAATCTCAAACTCCTCTGGTTTTGATAGCAAAGTTACCAGCTCTAACTCAGTGATTCCCATCATATTTGGAATTATCCTTAAGAGTCTGAGGGATTGGGCACATGTAACAAACAGTTTCAATTAATAAAAAGTTTACCCTAAGGATTACAGATGCATTTTATGTATTTTGAATCCTATGTGCTAGGAAAACAAACGTACGTTCTGAAATACTAAGAAGAAAGTTTTAAGATCATTTTTATGAGGGCTTGGATTATGCTTTTTTTATACTGTACAAGGGTGGTCAATCTCAAGAGAGAAGAGGAACGTATCTAGTTTAGGAAAAAAATAATTGAACATAAATGATGAAAAATGACAATGCTTACCTGTTTGGTATGCACAATAAAGCTCATTTTGTTTTCCAGACTGTGGATTTGAAAACATGTATCTCCATCTCCCAGCTGCCACATAAAGCAGCCGTACTTTAGGCTGAGGAGTAAAGCCTACAATGAAATGTAAGAAACTGTCACTCAGCAATTATTTGCCATACTTACAAACTGAACTTTCTTTAATTTACTTAGACAGGACTCTTGATTTAGAACAGTATATTCCACAACCTAGTTGTAGCTTATAAAGTAGTAAAGTGGAAAAAAACAAGGCTTTCTGAGTAGTGCCTGTTAAAATCTTGGAAATCTTCATGTCAAGTTTATCTAAACAATCAGATGTGAAATGACTACAAGCACAAAGAATTTATGAGATCAGAATTAAGCTTTAACAGTTGTCACTGGCGGTTCTTCACTTAAGCTGACCTTTGTTTCCATGTTGAGAAGGTGCAGCCCTTTTACATTTACTCCTACGTACACTTTGATGACTTTATGGCTACTTGAACTTGCTTTGGTGAATATCTGTCCTGTGAAAAAAGCTGCTCCGTAAGTAGGAATTTCCCAGCAATTCTGCAAGAACATGCGCTGAAGGTGATGCATCTCCTTGCTTACACCTTCACTGGTGCTGAGGTTCTAGAAACAAAGGAACAATGGCAGTCAACAAATCTTCCCAAATAGTTGCAGTTCTTTGAAGAAAATCCACTATTTAGTGAAATTCCCACTAAATGCTTTCCCAGCAACTGTCTTCCTACATCTAAATTAAACCCCAGGGCCACAGAAAGGCTCAAATGCCAAAAGAGACTGAGGCAGAAAGCAGATATCTGTATGAGCCTCAGAAATCTGAGCCACAGACCCCCAGCCCCTGCATGGGCCCACAGTTTTGCCTCTCAGAAGTATGTTGGACTCATCAGGGATAAGCAGCTATGCACCCATCTGCCACTGAATGCATCATAATCCTTAAATCTAAGGATTCTTCCTCGTTTAAGAGGTCCAATAAAAGTGAGGCATGGTTAGATTAGCAAGTACCTCCCCTCCAAAAACATGGATTTTTTTTCTTTTCTAAGCAAAACAGAGGTGCAGATTTCTTTTCTTTAGTGGAGCCTTCATTCAGAATGAGACAGACTGCTATTTCTTCCTCTTCAGTAGAGTGAAACAGTCACAAGAGATCACTACAGTGCTCCTGCCTCAAAACAGACTAATGTGAAGTACCCTAACAAAAAACAACTTTGGGCCACGCACGTGACAAGAAGGCAGAGGCACCATGACTGGGGGTGTGGTGGATGGGACCAACCTCTCTGGATCCACACCCTGCTTATCAGCTTATCTGAATTCTACACAGCCATTTAAAAAATGTAAAATATATTAGTATCTTTGGAACAAAAGATTGCAGCCCCTTCTCCCTTCCCCCATGTCCCACACCCTAGAATAAAGGCCTAAGAGCAGAAGTCAAGAAAGCTCTGCTTGTCCTTACATATTATCTGATACAAGAAAGAGGAGAGACTACTCTGCTATGCCCTCTGCTATACCATAGGAAGACCACCATCATCTGCTCCTTCATTTGTATCAGAAAGAACAGGAATGATCTGCTGGTTTCTGACAAAAGTGGTGTAGGTACCAAGTTTATAATTGAGCAACCTCATCTCAAAAGAGAGGCAAGGCCTGGGAGCACTCCCTGGGTGCCTCGGCAGCATTTCCTGGCAGCTACCTGTAGTGATGCCTGTCAGCCAGTACAGCTCTCCCTCTGACACACCTCACTTTTTCCACAATTTTTTAATGAAGTTCATGAACTTGATCTTCAGGTGCCTCTGGTCCCATTTGGAATCCACAGCCCTCTGTTAGATGTCTTTTACAGAAGGAGCCCAAGTCCACATTTAAAAATTCTGGTCAGTTAAGCGCTGTAGTCAAAGGAGTTTGTGTGTGCAGGCACGCAGGCAGCATCACCATCAGATCCCTAACTAACAACTGACACTGGCAGAAAGGACTTTGTAGATCTATCACTTCTTGCAGATGTGAAAATCTAAGGGTAGATTTTATTTTTACGTGTATGTCTGAATTGGCAGTATCCCCAATACACAGTTAACACTGAAGATAAATGAACATATGACAATTATATTTACTTCTAACAAGCAAATCAACTGTAACTGTACAAGAAAAAAAGAAATTCCAATAACCCACCCCCAAAATTCAGAATGTATACATTTCTATCTTTATATGCAAGTATTTTTATTCATTAAATTACAACCAAACAGTCAAAAAATGCTTAAGAGAGGATTTTCTACTGTTTGATTATTTATCTCACCTTGTATTCATGAAGTATCCTGTTTGTCCAATGAGGAGCTTTACTTTTCAGTTTAGTGATTGGTACTATAGATTTAAGATTTTCTTCACTAAGAGAAAAACAAAGCAGAAAAAAAAAGTTTTTCTTCACTCAACAAAGTAAGGAGAAAGAACAAGGTTTGCCAATTTATATTTTGAGTCACATACGGAGCTCAGCAGTCAGCCTGTACTCTATCTTGCCTCATCAGGTAAGAAGCTTTCCTGAATTGCAAGCTAAGGCTTGTGGTGCCATTCTCAGTGAACGGAGACCCAGCCTCGTGTCACACACTTTGTGTCACGCACCATGATGCGGCAGGGAGAGGAAATGCGAACAGCAGAACACGTAAGTCTTACTTGATTACAGACCAGTTTGGTGAATTCCAGTTTGGAAGCCAAAATTATATAGAACAGCCATTTACAGCAGAATATCACATACTCAGAAAAGATGACAGCTCAGATACTTCTCCCTTCACTGCTGTATTCAGCACCACCAAGGACCTGGCCCAGTTAATTTCCACGTGAAAGTTATATATTACATGATATCAAAGTGAAGCTATTTATATAAAGTGCCTTTTTAAAAAAAAAAAAAATACAGCAAACAAAAACACTAAAAAGCCTTTACTAGTTTGCTTTTATGTACAATTAACATAGCCTCAAAAAAACGAGTGATGCAATCTACTTAGTAATTTTTAAACCTTATCTGTCAGTAACTGCACATGCGACCTACCAAGCAAAAGCCCTGCGCAGGACAATGCATCCAGATCTCTAAGGTTAAGAATACCCTCATACAAACAACAGCCTGGATATGTTTTTGAAATAACCAGTCTGTTAATAAACACTGATATCAACTACAAAAAAAAAATAATTCAGAATATGAATCTCTTTATCTGTCTAAAAAACAAGTCAAGATATTTTCCAACATCTTTATTTGCTCTTTATCTGGCCCAAACTATCTTTCGAAGTAGTCCTGTCTACAGTGTCAAGCACTCCCATTGACCAGGGTCAGCTCAGAAACACCTTGCTTTCAGTGGAGAGGAACACCCCCCTGCAGCTGCTGGGACTCAGCAGGGCGCAGTTCCAAATTAAACCCACCTGTGTGTAACTAACTGCACACTCCTGTGGGTGGGCAGTCCCACTTAAACCCAGTTCTCCTCATGCTCCATCTACCAACTGTGTAACTGCACTTATCTTGACAAGATAAGTCAAGAGCTGAACCTCCTAAACTACCCACCCAAAAGTTTTCTGGCCAGTGAGCTCCCACCCAGCCTGCCCTGTCACAGCACAGTCTCTGCCCCTAGCAGAGGGAAGAGACAGGAAGGAAGGAGCACAGTCAGTACTGACAACCCTTCCAGAGCCAGCCCACACTTACATCACACCCACTGTAGCAGGAAATCCACCCTCACTTACTGATGGTGGTGAATGCAAAAAAAAAAAAAAAANNNAAAAAAAAAAAAAAAAGCCCAGACCAAGCCAAGACATGTCAGTTGATGCTGTGAATGAGAGGAGAAGTACAGAGTACAGTAGCATTCCAGAATAGCACAACTGCTGTTACATAAATGAATGGAGGTGGAGATGGCAGGAAGTGGAGTGAAGGTGCACACAATAGAGAACTGGAGTCCTGATGTACTCAGACACTGTAGAAATATATGTGGGAGGAAAAAGCCATATCCCAGAACAGCTCATCTACTGTTGTGCTGGCAAGCAGAGAGAAGGGGAGAGAAAAGCACCATCTGGCAGAGTCCTACTGGTGCCATGTTTCTGACCAATTTAGTATAGCAGTTCAAAAATGAGAGAACAGAAAAAATATCTTTGCGTTGTCTGTTTTCTTCATAGAGGGAGAAAAGCCAATCCCAGAAGTTGGTCTAACTGGACATAGTAAGGAGGTTTCTTTAGGATTGTCCAAACTGTCAGTCCTGTCAAAACCCTTCATTGACATGAATACTGTTACTTATTTTGATATTACTGTATCTCAGTATAGACTTGCAGAATACAGAACCTCCATCCCTCTGCCTAGGACTGCAATAATTATGATCAATATATTTTTCAGACCCCGTGTGCAGCTTCTATTAATGCTACAAGGTTTATGTGATTACTCTGAACTAGAGCTCAGTGATGGAGAAAAATAATAAATATATCATACTTAAAATTTGAGAATTCCACAGTAAGTGCTATCTAAAAAGAATCTAAAATGATAAGTTTTAAACACACATACTTACTTTAGAAAACCCTGCTTATGTTTCTTGCTCTCATAATTTCCATAGACTATTTGTAGAAGCAGACTTGCCAGTGTGATCAGCTTGGCATCAGGTGATGTATAGAAACCTTTCAGTAAATTATATCTGGCTTCATCAAAAAGTATAAGAATAGCCAATGGATCCTCAATCTGTTAAAAATATTTAAACAATATGATTCATTTGTAAAAGAAAATAAGCTCAGAAACTATAAATACAATTTCCCACTGATTCAGAGACAGAAGACAAAGGTGTGACCCTGACTGAAGTCTACATTTTAGTAATGCTTTGCAACAGAAAAAATGACATGTTTTCATTGACTTAATGATTATTTCACTGATCTAACACACTTACAAATTGAAGGTGACTAGCACACCATTCCCAATCAAAAGGTTCAGAGAAATACTGACATCTGGGGAGTTTTTTCCCCACCCCCTTGAATCCATTTTGAATAATATGTTTGAATAATGCCACTGAAATTATCAATTAAATATCTGAAAAAAATCACAGCACAAGGAAAAGAAAGAAAATGGGGCAGGTTGTTTTTAGCTGTATGACAGACAGAGACTGAGGCATAGACTTATCATAGCAAACAGCTAGGAAGGTGAGAAATGAGAGGGAGAGGGCAGAGGGTGGGAAGAACCTGAAAACTCAAAATATTACAGAAGAGGAGAGGACAGGTCCAGTTTAAATAAGTTTGGAAATTACTACAGTCATAAACACACTAGAGTGTTGATGGTCAAAGTATTCTGACTCTGACCATGACTTCGTGCTATCATTTCCAAGTGCAGACCTTTCTTTCTATTTCCAGTGGAAGTCTCACATCTCTTCTCAGGAAAAGCTGTGAAGTCTCCCTTTGAGGATCCAAGTTTGTAAGTTCAGTGAATATTTCAGGCCAATCTCGAATATGCTGCAAAGGCTTATGATATGGCTTCAGCTGGAGGCCTGAAAAATAACAAGTTTTGTTTATAAATAAACAAACAGAATAACCCAACAAACACACACACACACATACATATATATATATATATGTTTAAAGGCTACACTAAACCCAGACTATCTGAAATTGAGGACTCAAATACTTTTCCCTATGTTTTCTAAACTGTTGTAGATAAAAGATTGTGAAAATACAGATTTATTGACAAAACTCCCAGCATCAATTCACTAATTGCACTGGTGATGAACCTCTGTTATTTTCACTTTCTCAAGAGTGAAGTGGTATTAAAAAATTTAATGGAATATGGACCTTAAAAACATAATAATAAAGCCTTAGAGACTGTTGTCTCCATTATTATGGGAGAAATACAAAGTCCAATAATCTTATTTCTGACAGAAAATACAGATACAGTTTATCTTCTAAATGTATTTGACAGTTCTGGATATATATAAACCATGAACTTTTCAGAACAGACATTCTTTTTCATTTTTTCTCTGTAAAATGTCTTGACTCTTAACAGGCTACAGTCATTCAATGTTTCATGTTCTCCTGTCTATATGAGAACTGAAAAATCAATATAGAGCTTCCAAAACCAGTCCTACTATGTACTGCAGTCCATGTAGTCCATGTACAGTTGTACACAACAAACTGCAAGAAATACACTTTATAATGAAACTTGCCCATTAGTTCTTTGAAGCTGTACATCAAAAGCTGATTTTCAAACTTAAGCTAAGTATCTAGAGAATTACTTGGTTTTAAACAATGTATCAAAGAGCTCTTCCCCTCAGATGAAATCAATGATTTGCGTAAAACATGACATATTTAGAAAAGGCATCAGCTGCAAGACTTCAACACTCAAACACTTCCTTCTCTTCCAGACATTAACATCTATGACTGAGGGTTACAGTAGTCATGTGGCATACAGCAAAAAAGTAAATGGCATGACACTGGGAGAAAAAGATTTAAAAAGAATGAAGTAAAGATTTCCTGCAAGTTATAGATTAAAAAAAACCACCAAACATTTTAAATGCAAGACTTCTGTGTCAATAGTACTGTCAACATGGTATCCTACCAGACCTGAATTGTGCTTGGTAAATCCACTATAACATGTCCCATAGCTGCCTTGTTGCAACAGTACGGTTTACCATGTTTTCTAACAAAATCACAATCACAATCGCGGACTCTTAACTGGTTCTATTTATCTTGTGTTACATATCTCAGACTACAACTGTAATATACTTATTGTTTAGATCAGAGATACAAAACAATGCAGCAAAGGTAATAATGATATTTTGTATCAGAACTCCCTCCCATCAAGTATATCTGAAAACTCGTTTATCAAAAATCATTTTAGTGCAAAACACATGAAAATTCGTATGATTAAAGGACCTAATGGAAAAAAAAACCAACAACATTAAATCAGCTTTAATTACTAGTTTTAAATAAACATTAGTAAAAAGAACTACATGCATCCAATTTCAAATATTCTTGAAAGAAAAATACCACTAAAATCAGGGTGATTTAGCAGCAAGGGCTTGACAGGAAAGGTTCCCTGTAACAAAAGGTCAATCTGGACTAGTTTCATCTTCCCAGGTGAAATACATTCCAGATACCACATTGATACAGGGTCACACCTACTGGGGGTCCCCAAAATGATGGCTAAAAGGGAGAAGCTCTCCATAGCTCTGAAAACATCACGCTATAAAGGCTAGCAGTTGATCTACTGGAGGAAAGGTTAAGCAGAGTAAATAGAAAAGTTGGTCTCATTCCCTATGCAAAAGATATAAAGAATGAGACCTACAGAGATTTACAAAGTCTCTGGCAGGGGCAAAGCGTATTAACAGACAGCCTAGACACAGATTAACTCCTAAAAACTGGCTTTTAAAAGCTGATAGAAAGAGGGTAATACAGAACTGTCACAAAGCGTGTTTCCTATTTTCCTAAGAAAATATTCTTTTTTCCTAAAGGCAAGTAGAAATAAAAAAACTATGATAAATTCTCTAATGACCTTCCTTGTTACTTACTGAGGTTCTCAGAACAGATCCAGATAGTGAAGTACTGCTGAGTTTCTTGAGACAAACGCATGCCCTCCATTATCTGCTGTACAGTAGTATTGTTTCCATGTTTTAACTCAACAGAGCGGTACGACCCATCCATACGATAAATGCGTGCCTTTTCATACTATGTAAAAGTTTAAACATATTAAAACAAAGAAATTGTTAAAATCCTTTCTGTTGGTGCTTCTGAAGAGAAAAGCAGTTTTACTATAATTCAGCAACATCCACACTGTTCAGAAAAATAACAGTGCACAGCTCTGACATATTTACTGCTTGTCAAAACTGCTTGTTTCATATCCTGTGCAAGTTCTTATACTGTGTCTTTACCACATTAACTACAAGAAGGATCTTACTGATACTTTGAAGGTTTCACTTCTGCTGAACTCAAAAGCAAGCACACATTTAAAAGTTCCCTGAGGGATTTGGGCTCAACCGCCTATGCATATCCCAAAATGCCCACCTCTCTATTACTGACAAGTTATGATTTATTCCCCTCGTTACACTATACTAAAAAGACTGAGTTTTCAGAGGAAACCACCACCCTTTACACAGATCCTGGTACAATAAAGAATACAATGTCACTAAGATCTTTTAGCATGTCTGTAATATTCCTACTAATAAATAATTTTTCCCTTTCAGAGCCCCCATAGCTGTTACTGAATTGCCTGTTGGCCCAGATTATGCTTCCTGAAAGACATACTTAAACTTAAATCAGGTGCTTGAAGTATACACACAAGTCATAAATCAATGACATTTCTTGTGTTCATCTCTCTAACAGGTTAAATGGTTCAGCTCCTTGAATAAAAGAGTTGCAGGAACTTGTTATTTCCTTCTTCAAATCTACTCAGTCATCAAGAATTGCGACATCAATCCTAAAAACTTTGGAAAAAATAGATTAATGCCTTTGAAAATGACAACAGACTCAAAAGGCTGGAATGGAAAATATCAGTCTATTTTTTGTTGCAGTAGCCACTGTGAGTCCTATTGCTGTAATTTCTTTTTTTTTTTATTTTAATGTAACAGTTCAGCAGTAATAAGTTGACAACATAGTATCACCTATTCTGATGTGAAATCTACTTAAAATGTGTGCATTAGTCTTTTACAGTCATCAAACACACATCTGCCATTTGATCAACTTTGTAAGATTGCTGAAATAAAGGTCAATTCCTTCATTAATTATTTTGGAAGTTTCTTGCATAATAGAGTGAAATGAAGATAATTTAAAACTCAAAAATCCACAGGTTTACTGCCACCTACCTACAGAGATATGAGTTGCATACAAAGTCAAAGAAAAGAAACAAGTAGTTTTATATCATTTGGCTAATTTTAGATCTACTTCAGGATCAGAGGAATTGCATTGTAAATTTTGTTTACTATCCTGGCTAGATCTCCAGTGACTGCCAAGGAAGTGTGCACTGACTAGCTGATGTAAAGCCTATTTTGTAGAAGCCTACATTTCACTAGCTGAACACTCCTGTTTATTATCAACATGTAAGATGACACTGCATAAAGAAAGCTAATGGTTGTATGACCAAAAGTAGATGTAAAATCTGTAGTTGATGTGATGCTCCTAGAAATAATTCAAAACATCACGTTTGAAGACTTACATGTATTTTCTGAGCAGAAAGAAATATTTAAAGAGACAAAATCAGTTGTCAATATTTACACTAACAATTTCAGTACACAGCACATTTCCAGTAACAGCTATAAGTGCAACTAGCTCATCTACAAGTTTGTGTGTAAATTAAATATGAACTTTAACCTATTTAGAAAATAAATACATACAGGTTTATTTATGGCTTCCTTCAGCAGTTTTGCAGTTTCTTCCCACTCATTTTGTTTGTTCTCCTCACAGACATTCAGTGGAGATCTTCCTTGTTGATCAGTGATGTGCTACAAACACACAGAAGTGCTGATAAAACATCATTTTCACTGGAGATACGAAATTATGTACACATTTTTTGAGATAATTAAAATCCTTGATCCCAGGATTCAAACAATTAATTTATATACAACGGGAAAAGTGGAGGTAATGAAAAATATTTAACCATTTTTTGTAAACTCTCAACAGGATCATTGTGGTTTACATACTCTGCTTTGGACACAAAATATTTCACATACACAACCTAGAAACTGTTGCTAAAACTGCTATTTCTATACACAAACAGAACTTACTCTGTCAATTTCTGGATGGTTTAGTAGAATTTGTACTATTTCAGCATGCCCACCTCCAGCAGCAAAATGAAGAGGAGAGCTAAGTTGGCCATTCAGAAGATTTGGATTGCATTTCCCTTTCTCCAACAGCATTCGAGTGGCTTCAACTTTTCCATACCTGCAGGTTTAAAGCAGAATATAAAGAGCAAATACAAAATAATTTTTTTTTCAGATAGTCCTAAATATGGAAAAGTGTATTCCTGTGCTCAAGAGTTTTTAGCTTTGAAATGACACCAAAGACAGCAGAACATTACTAAGTTTGTAGAAATTGGTATCAGTTCTGCACTGCTTTGGTAATCATTGCTCCAGTAACCATTTATTGGACTTGCTATAGACACATTGAATCTTCCTTTAAACTAGCTAAGCTTGGGTAGTTGTAGCAATTCAGTCATGAAAAAACAGAGCTCAGTCTTTCCTGAAAAAGAAATAAAATAAAAATCTCTGTGGGGATCAAGGTAAAGCTTACAATTGTCATGCAGATGGATCCTGAGGACTCTTAAGCCTCATGCTGATAACTGGTAAATCTTGTGTATACTGTTTATGCAAACTTTCTGACAAACACTAAAAATCACCTGAGGTTTTTTTTTTTATAACCAAGTTTGATTTTCATGTTATTCATCTCAACTACTATAAATACAGAAGACTAACTTGTATAAAGACAAAAGCATTTTTACAACAACTGAGGAAAGCTCTCAAGCACTTATAGATTAAATCATCACAGAATTACTGTGAGACAAGTTGACCTCTGTAGATCACCTCGTCCAACTTCCTGCTCAAAGCCTGACCATCACATGTGCTCAGCTCAACCACAGCTGTGTTGTAAAACTGCTCACAGCCTTTAACCAACAAAGACTGTAAAAGTCACCACGCTAAACTAGACCCGGTGCCTCCCAACAGGAATTAGAATAGATGCTTCAGGACAGAAACAAGAGGCAATAGATACGTATTTGATGAAGTTGTACTATCTCCACACCTGGTCCCCTTTGAAACCATTCAGATTGAAATTATCTCAAAACCTGAATCAATCTTTCTCTTCAGAAGCTTCACACTAACATATTATTAGAGTCAAAGTGTAAAAAATCTAGAGGTTTATTTCTCATTGAGTCTGTATGATAAATTACCTAAATGATTAGTACTAATGCATTTGATTGGCAAAACTATATTCATTTGACTCACCAGCATGCATAATGGATAGGTGCCCAGTGGTCACTATCTAGCTGATTAACAGAAAACTTCTTATCCAGAAGGTGGCTTAGTAAATCAGAGTCACCTTCACAAGCACTGCGGTGAAGAGGGAAATCATCTACCCACTGGTGTTCCCTATTAATTAAGAGAGGAAACAGAAGAAAAATGCAGTTCAGAAATTTTTCAGTATTTGAGAACAACTTTTTTTAAATTACTAACTTAGCACTAACTGTAGATCTACATGAGGAATAAAAATGAAGCTCATGCAGCTAAAATGTGGTACTATCCATACAACTAGTATTTTAGTTGTGCAGTAGTCAAGCCACAGCTGTATTCATTTTGCTAAGAAATGCTTCTTTAATGTGTATAATTTAAACCTTTCTTGATCCATCCTTGAATTGTCATGCTTCAGTACTTAAGAGACTTCAAAGAGAATTTTAAAAAATATGTATTTATACAGTAAAGTCCTAAAGTAATAGGAATCTCATTCTGACCAAGTCTACCAAGTACTACTGTAATATAACAAAACAAAATTATCCATTAATGAAGAAGGAATGTAACGTAATACTTGTCCTCTGTGACACTGCTCATGCTGCGTTGCCACTTTTCCCTTTTAGGAATCTGAATCTTTGAATAGTCTGGGGCTCCAAGGCCAAAGTATGGATTTATTACCACTTTGTCAACCTGCAAAGACATAATTTAAGCATAACTGTAGAAACATCTTACTGAGATTTGGCTAAACAATCCCCCAACCAGGCCAGGTATTCTCTTGAAACCAGTTAGGATAGTAACATTTTATAATTAAAGAGAATGATGTTCAAATGTTAGGATTTGAAAAAACATTTAGCAGCACATGTGCAATAAAGAAATCTGATTATATTAGACATAAATAAACATGTTTATGTTTCATATGTTTATGAAATAAACGAATTAATTGTAAAATGAAAATATATGCATGTTTCACAAATATGAACTGAAAATATAGTTCTTACCCTATTGGTATACTGAAGGTCAGATCCAAACAAAGGATTATAGATACACATATCTGCTTTCTCCAATGCTAGCATTTTACTCTTTATTTCCAGGGCAGTATAACCCATGTGTAACGAGCTCTCTGTTTGACCAGGTTCTATAGCATAGGCAGGATTTATTACATTTGTTTTAATTCTCTCAAGAGGAGATGGTCTGAATAAAGCTGGGATGGAGTGAGACTGGGTATGCCGTTCATCCAACCACCTGCAGGAGAGAATGGGCAAGTAATTTACTTTTAGATAGTAAAGGACTGTGTTGGTCATGCCTGTCCATTATTTTGTTTGATTAAGGGCTGCATGTAGGATAAGCACACATTTTAATAATAATAAAAAATTACAATGTGCAGTCAATTTTATAGCACTAAATTAATCCCCAAACCTGAAATATTTTAACCAAATATAGTTAAGCAAATGTATTTGCTCAAACGCATTTCCTGTGGATGCAAACTCTCAAAGGAGAGGAAATTATAAGCTAAAAGTAACATTGGTTATAGCCAAAACACTTAACCACATCAACATTCACCATTTCATTTACTTTCAGTTTACCAGTATTACAACTCTCAACATACTCAAAGCAGTTTAAGGGTGACTGGAAGTTTCAGTACCTGTGCTGACTTAAGCCTGTTAACTTGCGTTTTGTCAGGGAGAGGTAGGAAAAGGCAAAAAATCAGAAGGTCCTTTGATAGTTTCCAAACTGCTAAGTCTCTTTCACATAGGCAACCACCTGCCTTTTTAGGAAGCTGTGCTGAAGGTTATTCTCTTTAAGTGCACTCTTACTGAGGGTATAGAAGGGCTTTAGATCCCTCCTAACCCTGAGCTAAAGGGGAAGTCAGCACTGTACACCTGCTGCATTTTTTCATGCCACATATACAGTATAACACAGGGCTCAGGACTTTCAGATAAATATATTTTCACTGAATTGCTACATTATTTTAGTGTTATGTTAAGTGGGGCACAATTTAACTATGAGCCTAAAGCCAGGTTTGTATTTAAGGTTTTTGCACGTACTTTCTCACAGCTTGAGATAAACATGCCCTGTGCTGGAATACAATAAATTCTGTTTAGTGATTTAGCCACAGAAGAGGAGTACATGCTTTGGAAAGAGAGATCCACTGACAGATTGCTTGGATCTTGTTTGCCCCAGAACCACGTGTAAGGATGACAGAATGTGGCCTGCAGTTCAGTGCATATGCTTAGAACTGGATTTTTAAGTCCCAGATCCCAGCTATCATGTGCTGCAAAAGCTGTGCTCTCTTCACTTACTCATAGTCCTGCTGGGAAGGAGGACTGTAAACTGTGATCATTGTGCTATAAACACCCTCTTGCCTCTCTGAGATATTTTCATGAATTTCTCTAAATAGTTGGCAGATAAACTAGTTATGGCAGCTTGAATTTTTGGAAAGTGTTGTTTCAGATTACGTGTGTAAAGAATAATCAATATAAACTATTTTCTACTATACTTCCAAGGTTTCTCTCACAACTGTAAGGCTGATAACACATCTTAAGTAGAGCTTAGAGCCTGAAGGCACTCATTAAGTAGCAATAAATATAACAACTGGCACAATGGAAATATTAATCTACTAATGTTGTAAAAATGTGACACACAGAAGTTGTAATAGCCTGTAACTTACAATTCTTCATGTTAGCCAAGAGTTTCACCTAACTTTATTAATGCAACTAAGTTCATACATAAGTAAGTCTGATACTTATTTGTTAAAGGTACACTAAAAAGACCAAAAAAATGGTCACATATTCAATTTTCAAACTACTATAAATCTGCCTAAATAATTTATCACCTTTCTGAAGCTAATGCCCTACTATAAATAAATGCGCATAGCTGGGGAATATGCACCCCCTTTTGTAAACGGGGTTAATTTAAATGCAAATCATAAAGGTATACAATTAACACTGTATTTTTACTACATTCTGAGAAATACTCTTAGAGACAGTATGTCAATTATGTCACTTATAGAAGATTAATCACTAGTATTTTACATGATGTTATAAAATCTTTACTGTGAGCAAGAACTTCCAAAAAATCACTTGATTTAGACAAGCATCCTATTCTTGAGTTTGCAAAAGATTTAAAAAAAGATTTCAAAATATGTTGTCAAGGTTTCAGTTTCTGATAAACATGAAGAAAATGACATATCACAATGGTTTCCTTCTTAATCATAAGACTGCTATAAAAACTATGTGCTACATCTACAAATTTTCTTGATCAACTTCCATATTAATGTATTTTTACTGATGGCATTTCTTACTTATCCAAGGCAATTAACATTCTTGCAGTAAGCGTAGCAAAATGGGTGCTGGATTCACTGCAGACCCTCATGATGTCTTGTAAACAGTAGAACACAGGGCATCCAGGACTGCATGCATATTTTGTATTATCTAAAAAGGAAACATACTCTGAAGACCCATCAATGAGAAGAAAAAAAATCTGATTTTCCCTTCTGCATCTCCTTTAGTTAGACATTCTCAACTGATTGAGAGCATAATAAATTGAGAGCATAACTTTAGAGTAACTCATTTTTTTTCAAATGCTAATTGATGGAAATTACATACAATCCTTACATAACAATTCACAACTCAACAGGGCAGCCTTAAAAACCTTAAAAGTGTTCAATTACTATTCCATCAGTGTGATCAGCTTTATCTAAGGAATTAATATTAAATGTATACTGTTGCCAGCAAAAAAGAATAGGACTCAGGACTAGAAGAGGCATTTACTGCAAGTGGTAACTCCACAGTGGGTTTTATTTGATAGTTTTTATCCCTAAGGCCTATCAGTAAGGCAAAAATGAAGGAGCTTCCCCAAAAGCACACAGACGTTTACTTCAGGTTCTTTTTTTAACAGCTTGACAAGCAATTTACTTTGCCTTCTAAAAACTTTATTCACCATTCCTTATTCAAACAAAACTATTTACAGACTTCAATAAGTATTCTTCTTTGAGTAACCAACACTAAACTAACTGGTATGTCTCACACTTCCATTCATTAGATGCTTATGTTGTGAAACATAATTAGGTGAATAAGTACAGCTTAAAACAGAAGTGTGCTATCATGTTTTTTTCTTAATTTTAAGTAACTTTTTCAAGTTTTAAAGTATTGAGAGAGAAGTTTCCACTTGAATGTAGCTTGTAATATTTAAATGCAGAAAAAGCCATATAGCATATTCATAAAAAATCTTAATAAATCCTCAACTGAACTTCTGCTAAGATGGGTGCAACTTCAGAAAGGATCCTCAACGTTACCTTTCACAACAGTTGGAACAATGTACAGTGATGCCTCCTGGCCTGCCTTCTCTCCATCAAGAGGAAACTTCTTCATTAACACTACCCGCTTTCCTAGCACAGTATTAAAAAATATATATAATTAATTAACCAATAAAACAACAACAAAAAACCCATCTGGAGATGGCTATCTGACAGCTTACCAAACTCAATCTTCCTAATTTCCAGGAAGAAAAATATTATTCTGAGCTATAAATTAAGCTAAGAAAATCTAAATACATATGAAAAAATAAACACTCTAGCTATATATATACTCATAGACATGAAAGATTACATGACTGTATCCCTTTTTTTAGCAATTTTTCTATGCCAAATTTTTCATAACATATTTCAAATTTTTCTCCCCCTCAAACTACCTATCTCTAAGTTAAACAAGATTCCTTTTGAAATGGGAAAGCTCGGCTGCATGCTGTCTATATTCCACGTTAGGGTGACTGCTTTATTCATGTAGTGGTAGGACAGTATTTTCCATTCTATCCTCCCTTCCGCCCTCACAGAATTTAGTATTTTCTTTGCTTTTCTGACCTTAGCTGCATATTTTAGCAGTGGCTTGGGCCCTTTAAAACTCTCTAAACTGTGTATGAAACACAGTTTTTGTTTTTACTGGGCATTCCTCAAGGTGTATTAATGCTATTATATTAATTCATGTTTGCTGCTCAACTAGCTTTGTGAAGTCCATCCAACTCCAGTTACTGCCACCCGCCACGTTTTACCGTGCAACCAGCAATTCCTTTTCTCAGCTGTCAGCATTGCACTGTCCTGCCCGCACTGACAACCTTCCCAGTAGAACCTCACTTACAAAGCAGAGATGAGGTACGCAGCAAAAAAAAAAGTGCTTTAGTCAGTATAGTTTATACCACTCTGGAAATGAAATCCGCTGGCTAAAACAATTTTTGTCAGCACAAGTGTGAGGTTGTTAGCTAGACCAGCTATGCAACAATGATGAAAATGAAAATGCACTAATCAAATTATATCTGTAAGTGATACAGTTATACCAGAAATCTTTTCACGTAGATCCTGTTTACTGAACAATGCTGGCCTTAGAACAGACTTTAGAAGCAATCAGTCCACTAGTTCCAGTCAAGTTTTAGCTGAAATTAAGGATTAAACAGCCAGAATCAATCTCAATTTGAGGTGAAGAAGTAGTACAGAAAGGCAAAGTTTCACTTAATAAAAACTTCTAGGAAGCATTTTATAGAGTTGGAAGGTAAAGGGAAATGAAGGTAAATTAAGGGTTTTAGCTGTACAGTTAGCTTGCATTTCTTTGATGAACCTCAAAACATACCTTCTTTTTTTTTAAACCTACTTCATGCTTTTGTACAACCTTTCCATGCCCACTTAATTTTTAAAATACTTTAATTGAGCTATTAGCAATAAATTACATTAATTTTTTTTTTTTTTTACCTTTAATACCCTGATTGGCTGGTGAAATGGGTTTGGTGGCTTCTAATACATAATCCAATATACTCTGGGTTATCTCAGTGCCTCCTTGCAGTTTAGTTTCCAACAAAACTTTCTTTCTCTTTTTCTTTTGGCCTTCAATGGGAACTTCAAGCAACAAAATCTTTAAAACAATAAAGAAACCAGAGGACTTTAAGTGTTAAAGAAACAAGTACAGAACACTTAAAAAAAATTCTTATTAATTTTTTAAAATTTATTGTACCACCCTAAAAGCAGTAACAAAATTCAGGGAGTAATGAATGTGGAAGAGCAGGATGAAGTCAGAATGAGCTCCACAACCGTAAGGTTAAAGAGAACAAGACAAGGCTGCACCTTTGTGCTGAGCAGCCCACAAGGCAAAAGGCCCAGAAATGACATGAAACACACCAATATTTACAGAACTTTAAAGTGTTCAAACACCATAAGATGGGGCAAGGCACAGTAGATACATGACATACACAGACATTATTTAAGCAATGTTATTGTCATAATTTCTGTTTCACAATTATATTTTTCCTATAAGCTATTTTTAAAAAATATTAATTAAAAGAAGAAAATAAATAGTTTTACTTCATAGGATTTAGCTCGATACTCCCGAGAATTCAGGCTAGCAGTATTTTTTGGACGAATCACAGCAACATAGGCATCTCCAATGTTTTCTGGGTTTCCCATCTCTCTTTCTTGTTTTATCCCTGGAAACAATGAATAAACAGGAAGTAAAGGTTCAGTTGAAAAAAAAAATCCAACAGAATGCTAAACTTCAGGATGCACTAATTACATCCACCAATTCCTTGCATCATTCACTTATTGTTCTTTAGCTGGAGAAATACCAATGGCTGATATAATTCTGCTTTCTTTTCATGAAAGGGGAAAATTCTAACCACATAGATTTAATACATCTTGTTCTCTACTTTAAAAATAAAAATAACGTATTTTTTTCTCCACTTTGTAAATATCCTTCCATCCTGTAAGCCAGGAAAAAGCCAAATAATTTTAGGACTCTGAAAAATATATGAAATTGAAAAAGAAAACCATTCTAAAGTGACAAGCACTGTAATTCATAAAATGTGTTATTACAAGTACTGCATTTCTATGAGTTCCACAGAGATTTCAAGAAAAGATCTGATTTCCCCCCCACCCCAGGAAGTAGAACACAGTCTTGCCTACAGCCCGAGTACAAAGCTAATTAAAAACCCCTGTAATTTGGATTCATTTACTTAGTTTTACTTCAGTGGGGCTGCAAAACTGGTCCACAATTCATTCAAACATGGAGCTTCTGAAAGGAATGTCTTCAGTTTTTGCAAAAAATCAGGACAGATTTAAGACAAAACTTTGCTTATGCTTCTGTTTAACCCAAAATGACAATTCCTATAATCATAAAGGGTTATGAAAACTGTAAGGAAAACTTCCTAAGGCTAAATCACTTCATGTATCAGTTCCGAGAAAGGTCACGTCTAGTCATTAGCACCTTCCAGCTGATCATTTTCTTCATCTGCAAATGAACTCCCTTTCGTTCCACATCATCAGTAAGAATCCTTCCACAAAGATTTTTAATGTCACTCTTTCTAGCTTCTTCACCTCTTGTAGGAGAAACAGAGGTCTTCAGATTCCCATGTCCTTTGTCCAATAATTTTGCTAGAATCGGACTACCTGAAAATACATTAAAAAACCCTAACATAAATAACAGCATGCACATTTTCTTAACTTCAGTTAAGATAAATAGATAGATGATTTAATGATGGTACTTGGACTGTAATATCTGAATAAAACATCTATTGATTTGAATTACAGTAGCATCTAGAAATTAAAGATAAGCAACATGCTGAGTTCTGAGAGCTCATTATATTAAATGATATTTAATATTAAAGAGTTTTTAAAAGAAGAAGAAACATCCATCCCTTATGGGCAAGTGGAAAAGGCATGCTCCCTGGGTTTCCTCACATGTAGCAGGGTATACTGAGCTTGGCTGGAGGGAACCTGCACCGGCAGGGCCGGGCCACCGGGTTGGCAGGTGATGGTCAGGTGAGAAAGCAACGGGTGAATTCCCTCTGCCAGTGCTCTGCAGTACATCCGAGTGGGGGGGAGGATGTCTGGGAAACAGCCCCGACGGCTGCGATGTGACTCCAGAAAGAGGATGAAGGGATGGAGTTGCAAGGAGTTGCAAGGATGTGACAACAACGCTGACCAGCCTCAGAAGGCACCACCAGTGAACTGGTCCCGACCGAACCCACGTGTCAACAGCGCTCCCCCATCCCAACAGGGTCCGAAGAACGTGCCTCGGCCGCGCTCCTCCAAGCACCGCCCCATGGCACCCTCGCAACCCTGGAGCCGGCCTCCTCCCCGCCAGCCCGGGGCTGGCCGGGGCCGCGGGGCCTCGCTACCCCGCCGAGCGCAGGGCCCGCACACGGAGACACCGCCGCGGCGGCCTCGGCCTCCCCCGCAGCTCTGCCACGCCTCGGCACGGAGGGACGGCCGCCACGGGGAGCGCCGGCTGCCGACAAAGGAGTATGACGGGCAGGCAGCCGCCCCACACGGCCGGTATCTCCCGCTCCAACGGAGGCCGCTCAGCTGCTCCGCGCCTCCCAGCCGGGCAACGCCCCCCAAACTTTCCCGGTTGCGCCCAGGAGCCTGGCCCCTAGAGGGCTGCTCAAACCGCAACCCCGCGGAGCGGGAACGACTCCCCAGTCCTCGGGACCGCCCCACCGGGAGGAGAGGAAGCGCCCCAGCCCCGCTCACTCCTTCCCTTGCCTTCCTCGGTGGTGCCGGCCGCCGCCTCCCCCGCTGCATCCTCTCACCGTGCCGGGAGCCTAGGCCCCGCGCCCGAGACGTGCCTCGCTCCGCCCCGGCCCGGCCCCGCCCCTCTCCCGCCCCCGGCTCGGCGGATCCGCTTCCCGTCGGAGGTCTGTGGGCCTTAGCCGCCGATGAGTTTCCGGGTCGGCGGCCTGAACTTCAGTTGTTGACCCCGGGCGGAGAAAGAGGGAGCGGGCTGGGCCAGGAACATGAGGCGCTGCTGGCGGGCGGGCGGGCACTGAGGGGAGGCGGCCACACGGTCCCGGCAGTGCCGCCGGCAGCTGTCAGCGCCGCCACGAGCCGCCGCCGAACAAAGGGGCAGCGAGACGGCGGCAGCCGCAGCGCCGTGACTGCGCGGGGGTAGCCGAGCCGCCGGGCGGGCACTCTCGCTGCTTCAGCCGCCGAGTGACGGCCGCGGCCGTCCGTGGACCGGAGCCCCGGCGGAGCGGGCACTCCAGAGGGCGCCGTATCCAGAACGGAGCGGGGGAGAGGGAGAGAGAAGCGGTCGCTGAGCAAATGGAGGCGCTGGGTGACGGGCGCGGAGGCGCCGGGAAGGGCCGGAGAGAGCCCCTGTGAGGAGCCGGTGAGTGCCCGCGGCGCTGGCAGCGATCCCGGCGCCGCCTGGGGGAGGCTCGGGCGGGGACCGCGGGGCTGCGAGAGAGCGAGGCGAGCCCCGCCGGCAGACTTCGCACATCTGGGCGTCGGCAGCCCGTCGCATCGCGGGGGGGGCAGGCCGGGAGGCGCCTCCGGGTGCGCCTCGGCGCCGTCGGCGGGCGAGCGGAGCGGAGGAGGCGAGGGCAGAGGGCAGCGTTGGCAGGCGGGGGTAAACAAGCCGCAGGTCACCGAGCCTGGTCGGCCCCGGGCGCGGCGGCGCTGCCGGCGTGGGGCCGGCCCCAAGCAGCGCGGGCCGCGGTGGGCAGGGGGGAAGCGTAGCGGCCGCCGGGCTGCCTGGTTTGCGAGGGGCAGCGAGGCCGCCGCCGGCCCAGGTTCTGGTTGGATGCCGCGCTCCGCGGAGGACGGAGGGGTCTCGCCCGGAAACCGACCGGGGTTGGGAGGGTGGGGAGGCTGACAGCAGCAGCAGTAGTCCCGGGGCGACGGGGCTCCCTCGACAGGGACCGTCGGCGAGTTTGGAGCTGCTCGGTGGCCCGGCTGCGGCAGCTGCCGCTGTGGAGCTCATGCCCGCCTCGTTCGAAGCCTGGAAATCCTGCCTTGGAGGCAGAAGGGAGAAAGTGCGAGTGGCCGGGGTGGGAGCATGTGCTGTGGGGCCAACTGGGACGGCGTAACCTTGCTTCCAGGCTGGAAGTCTTTCTTGCATGAAATTGAACGTTCACGATCTCCTGTTTTAAGTTGCTCGTTTTGTTTGTTCGTTTTTTCGTTCTCAGAGAAACATTTGAGTCTTGATACTTTAGCAGTTCTATGTAAGTAGCTGTATCGCTCTCCCAGGCATGTCTAAACACATCCTGGAAACCGGGAGAGTTTTAAAAACGAAGAACTAGCTTGATAATTCCTCACTGCTCAGTCTCTTTTGTTTACAGTTCAAACAGTGTGCAGGGGAAACGCGAAGCCACAAAAACACCCTCTGCAGAGTAAGGCACTGGTGCCACAGCTGAAATTGTTTGCGTGGTCCCCTCCGTCATTACTAACCATCATTGATTGCACTTTCTCTTTGAGTGCATTTCTGTGCTTACGAGTGCCAGAAATGGAGTTTTAGTTGTAGACATAACATCAGTAGGTGTACTGTAATTTAAGTATATTCCCTAAAGAGAAAGACCACTTCTGAGAGAATTATTAGCTGTAGAGGTTAGCAATGAGAAGAGACTGTGTCTTCCTTACACGTATGGTGTTTTTTCCTTACTTTCATTTCTTTGATTTTTCAATACAAAGCGTGGCGGATTAATTTCTCTTAAACGTACAAGGGAAAAATATTATTCCTTGAAGGGGGGAAAAAAAGTCTTTAGTCATATGGAAAGAAACAACATTTTTCAACTTCTAAGACCACGTGGCTTAGTTAGGTGTCTACACAGAAATGAAGTGGTGGAATTTATAGCAACTTTTTTTTTTTCCCCCCTAGACATGCAAGGAGTAAATGGCTGATGGCTGTCCTTACAAATATGAGACCAAATTATAGAAGAGGCTTCTGGAAACTTTAATTCCAAGAGTTTTTGTGGTCCTGTAATTAAGCAATTCTCCCTTCAACAAATTTTAGTTTAGTCCTTGAACAAAAGAATAAAGTATTTTAATAATAAGATATATTATTTCTGAATTAAAAAATATTAGTAGAAATCTACTAAAAAGCTAAACAATGTTGGAGGTGCTTTGTCTTCATATACGTATGCATCAACAGAATATTATGAAAGAAAATGAATTTAAAAAAAGAACACTCCCCCAAAACAACAGTGACACTGTTATTATAATAGTATCAGTAGCTAAAAGAGAAAAATTAAATGTTTTATGCAGTCCCTCTAATTTTTACTTGTGCCATACTCATCTAGATAGCACTTGGTATGTACATATGTAAGTATTTGATTAGGCTTGTGGAGAAAACATGAACTTTTCTAGACACAGTTATATATTGTATGTAAGTTTACATATGTTTGTTACATGTTCTTATCAGGCATACACACCCCATTAATATTAAAAGAAAATTAAAGGAAACTAAACATGTAAATTTAAAAGGGAATGCTTTATACAGCTGTCAGCTTAAGTTCAATGGAACAACTATAAAAAATGGTTTTAGGAAATACCATCATGTATTTGTTCACTCTGTGTTAACACTATGGCTGATCTAATCTGTCCTGGGCAGTTTCTCACCCACTGGTCTGTGACACCTCTGCTATGATTGATTAGCACTACAGTGCTTTTTGTTTCAGTAATAGAACTTTGTGTATTAATTGTTAACTAGTTTTAGCAGAGTTTGTGGTGATTTTTTTTTTTTTAGTTTTCCTGTTTGGTTGATTTTTGTTTGGTTTGGTTTGTGTGTGTGTGCTTTTGAGGTGGGTTTTTTTTTGTTTTAGCTTTGCTGTTTAGATGTCATGTCCTTACCTGAGTAGTTAATTAACATTGGAATCTGAAAACTTGGAATTGTTGTCTGCAGTTGTCACTGTTGAAGTTTTGTCACCTTTGCTGAGGTGACTCATGCCAGTAGGAAAGAAAATAGAGAAGCTGGAGGTTACAAATACGTGTGCTGAACCAGTTACGTTTCTAATCACATTACTGTATTTGCATAATTGATAATGATACATAGCAAAGAGAGATCTGCTTTGCCTGAAGAGCAGCTCTGTGGAAATTCTGAATTGTTCAAAATGACAGGGAAAGTTGTGTTTTTAACACCATCATTGTCAGATGACTTTTATTGCTTTCTCTCCCTCCTTCCAAAATACATGCCACAGGCATTTTCGTAGTGTGTTACTGAAATCACACTTACCTGTATATTTTGGGGGCAAAGGATATTTCATGAAGGATTGCATTACATTAGAAGTTCAAGCCGGAGACATCTCTTATGTTTAAAACCTGATAGTTTTCTTCAGAACCACTAAATGTCTTCCAGATTTAAAATGTAACCAGTAAAACCAGCTTTTGTTTGCCATTAAGGAAGGCCAAGTGCAAAGTCCTTGATCTGGATTGAAGCACCCCTGGGTATCAATACAGACTGGGGGATGAATGGATTGAGAGCAGCTCTGTGGAGAGGACTTGAGGGTAAGGGTACCAGTGGATGAAAAATAGGACATGAGCCAGTAATGTGCTCTTGCAGTCCAGAAAGCCAACCATATTCTGGGCTACATCAAAAGAAGTGTGGCCAGCAGGTCAAGGGAGGTGATTCTCCCCCTCTGCTCCGCTCTCATGCGACCCCATCTGGATAATGTGTCCACCTCTGGAGTTTCTAGTACAGAAAAGAAATGGACCTGTTTGAGTGGATCCAGAGCAGGGCCACAAAAGTGATCAGAGGGCTGGAACAACTCCCTGTGAGGAAAGGCCAAGAATGTTGGTCTTGTTCAGCCTGGAGAAGAGAAGGTTCCAGGGTGACCTTGTCACAGCCTTTCAGTATATAAAGAGGACTTACAGGAAAGATGGAGACAGACATTTTACCAGGGTGTGTAGTGACAGAACAAGAAGCAAAAGTTTTATACTGAAAGACATAAGGAAGGAATTTTTTCTTATGATGAGGATGGTGAGATACTTGAACACATTGCTGAAGGAAGTTGTGGATGCCCAAAATGAGAAGTGTTCAAGGTCAGGTTGAACAGGGCTTTCAGCAACACAATGTACTGAATGTGTCCCTGCCCATGGTAGGAGGGTTGGACATGATGATCTTCAGAGGTTCCTTCCAACCCAAACCATTCTTTGATTCTGTGATTTATTTAAATATTTTAATTATTTTTTTCCTGAGAAATATTAGACTGTTTTCTTTAGTATCAGTGAAATAGTATGTTTTGCCTTCCGAGCTGTCTTAATTTATGCTTTTATATGTATGTGTGTATATGTTTATCTGTCTCATCTCAAAAAATACTCAAGAGTGCTACACAAATAAGTATAGCAATAGCAGAATATCTTCAGTTTCTTAGTCTAAAATTCACTTTGGGGAAAGATAGATACTAGTCAGTTGCTTTGTCTTATTTTAAAATGTTTCCTGAATTTCCTTTATCCTCCATGCTTTAACAGTACAGTCCTTACTTTCTGCTTCTTTAGTCTCCTGTACTTGTTGTTGTATTATGAAAATGAAAAGAAATAAGTGTCTATGTAAAATCAGCCAGGGTATTCTCTTACTGGTGTGCAGAGGTGGTCTGAGGGAGTCCTTGTTATTTCTCTGATACTCTCCTTGTATTTTTGTTTTGAGTCATTGAAAGCAATTTTCAGAAGTTGCAAACATCTCATATATTATATAGATTAATACTTCAAACTCACATTTGTGTATATCCTTAAATCTTCTGTTTTCCAAACAAGAGAATCACCAAGATTTTAGGTAAGACAAACGCTTTGTTTGACCTAAAGCTAATTTGTAGTACTGCCAGCATCCCTGAATTTTCCAACAAAACTCCAACAGGTTTTGTTGGAGGTGCTTAAGAGATTTTCGTTTAGTGATTTTCCTTTGATTTATATTTTAAAGCACAAATTCTGAGCTCTGATTGTTGAAGGATAATTGCAGTAAAAATACAGTAACATGTTGTAAAAGAATTACTGCAGGGAAATAGGAGGGCCTCTCTGCTGAATGCCCAGGATCCCTCCTTGCTCGGTGGCTTTACGGGGCTGTTGTGTGATAGTGTTGTTGGGTGAGCTCCTCTTCTAACTTTTCTTGTTCTGTTCTATACTGACAAAGAAGGTGAGGGACAAAATGGATTCTCTAGAAGTAAGTTCTATGTGAGTGTGTGAACTTGTATCTAGGAGTTGGTGTTTGCACACAGCCTACACTATAGTAACATTATTCTCTGACAATAAGTTAGTATAGTTTAAATATTACGTCATGACAACTAAAGCAGTGTATTATTAATTGCATACAAAATAGTTCTTATGTGCAGGCTCCTGTGTTGGAGAAAACTATATTAAATCTCTTGGGGATTTTCCCTACTTAAGAGAGTTACCTAGTGCCTTATACTTACCATTTTGGCATACCTGAAGAACTTCTAGGATGCATGATACAGAGGATTCTCTGTCCTCTCTCCTCCTGGCTGAACACAGTGACCTAAGGAAGAGGGGGCAGTGGAGACAAGTTCCTGCCTGGTGCAGCAGGCACGATCTCCTCTGACTACCTCACCTTCCCAGGATCAAGAGGCAGACAAAATATTCTATAAGCAGCTGGGAAAAGTCTCACATTCACTACCACTTGTTCTCATGGAGGACTTCAACTTACCAGATGTATTCCCAGCAGACAATACAGCAGAGAGGAAAGAGTCCAGGAGGTTCCTGGACTGTGTGGATGATAACTTCCTGACACAGCTGGTGAGGGAGCCAACTACTAAGGCTCCCTGCTGGGCCTATTGTTTTGTGAACAGAGAAGGACTTGGGGGTGATGTGATGGCTGGAGGCTGTCTTGAGCACAGTGATCATGAAATGATAAAAGAATTTTTGATTCTTGGGGAATTAAGGAGGGGGTTTAGCAGAACTGCCGCTTTGGACTTCCAGAGAGCAGACTTTGACCTCTTAGGCAGACTAGTTGACAGAGTCCCTTGGGAGGCAGACTAGTTGACAGAGTCCCTTGGGAGGCAGACCTGAATGGCAAAGGAGTCCAGGAAAGTTGAACATTCTTCAGGAAGGAAATCTTAAAGGCACAGGAGCAGGCCATCCCACTGTGCCAAAAGACAGGCTGGCAGGGAAGAAGACCAGGCTGGACAGAGATCTCTGGCTGGAAGTCAGGGAAAAAAGGAGATTCTCTGGCCTATGGAAGAAGGGGCAGGCAACTCAGGAAGACTACAAGGATGTCATATGGTTATGCATGGGGAAAGTGAGAAGGGCCAAAGCTCAACTAGAACTTAATCTGGCTACTGCCAAAAAAGACTTCCAAAAATGTTTCTATAAATATATTAATGGCAAAAGGAGGACTAAGGAGAATCTCCATCCTCTATTGGATGCAGGGGAAAACATAGCGACAAGTGTGAGGAAAAGGCTGAGGTACTGAATGCCTTCTTTTCCTCAGTCCTTGTTAGTAAGACCAGCTGTTTTCTGAGCGGCCAGCCCCCTGAGCTGGATGACAGGGATGAGGAGCAAACTGAAGCCCCCTAATCCAAAAGGAAATGATCAGTGACCTGTTACATCACTCAGACACAAACAAGTCTATGGACCGTATGGAATCCACCCAAGGGTAATGAGGGAGGTGGCAGAAGTGCTCACCAAGCTACTTTCCATCATTTATCAGCGGTCCTGGTTAACTGGGGAGGTCCCAGTTCACTGGAGGCTAGCAAATGTGGCACCTGTCTACAAGAAGGGACAGAAGGAGTACAGGGGGAACTACAGGCCTGTCAGTCTGACTTTGGTGCTGGGGATGGTTGTGAAGCAGACAATTTTAAATCCATCACATGGCACCTACAGGACAACCAGGGGATCAGGCCCACTCAGCATGGATTAATGAAAGGCAGGTCCTGGTTGACTAACCTGATCTTCTATGACAAGGTGACCTGCTTAGTGGATGAGGGAAAGGCTGCATATGTTGTCTACCCAGATTTCAATAAAGCCTGTGACACCATTTCCCACAGCATTCTCCTGGAGAAACTGACTCTCATGGCTTGGATGGGCGTACACTTGGCTGGATAAAAACCTGTCTGTATGGCTGGGCCAAAGAGTTGTGGTGAATGGAGTTAAATCCAGCTGGTGGCTGATCACATGTGGTGTTCCCCAGGGCTCAGTATTGGGGCCAGTTCTGTTTAATATCTTTATCAATGATCTGGACAAAGGGATTGAGGGCACCTTCAGTAGGTGTGCAGATGACACCAAGTTAGATGGGCATGTTGATCTGCCTGAAGGTAGGGAGTCTCTACAAAGGGATGTGGACAGCCTGGATCAATTGATGGAGGCCAATAGGATGAGGTTGAAGTAGGCCAGGTGCCAGGTCCTGCTCTTGAGTCACAACGAACTCATGCAACACTACAGGCTTGGGGAACAGTAGCTGGAGAGCTGCCCAGTGGAAAAGGACCTGGGGCTGTTTGTTGACAGCCTTGAATACAAGCCAGCAGTGTGCCCAAAAAAGCCAACAGCATCCTGGCTTGTATCAGAAATAGTGTGACCAGCAGGAGTAGGGAAGTGATTGTACTTAAGTAGCGAGGCCACACCTTGAATATTGTGTTTGGTTTTGGGCTCCTCACTCCAAGAAGGACATTGAGGTGCTGGAGCACATCTAAAGAAGAGCAATGAAGCTGGTGAAAGATCTAGAGAACAAGTCTTAGGAGTGACTGAGGCATCTGTGGTTGTTTAGTCCAAGGAGTTTAGTTCCTCTGGAGGAAGGGAGGCTGAGGGTAGATCTTATCACTCTCTACAGCTACCTGAAAGGAGGTTGTAGCGAGGTGGTGGTTGGTCTGTTCTAAGTATCAAGCAATAGGACAAGAGGAAATGGCCTCAAGTTGCACCAGGGAAGATTTAGGTTGGACATTAGGAAAACTTTATTCACTGAAGGGGTTGTAAAGCACTGAAACAGGCTGCCCAGGGAAGTGGCGGAGTCACCATCCCTGGTATTTAAAGAATGTGTAGATGTGGTGCTTAGGGACATGGTTTAGTGATGGACTTGGCAGTGTTAGGTTAATGGTTGAACTTGATGTTCTTGAAAGTCTTTTCCATCCTAACAATTCTATGAATCTAAATTCCATGGTGTAGTCTGACATCCTATACAGCATTCTGGGAAGTGGAAACTTAGTTACTGGCTGCTACTTCTCTGTATCTCTTTGCTGTATTTAAATTTTCCTTTTCTGTCCAACAAAAATAACAACAACAAAACATAGGTATTCCATTTGATAAATGTTTTTATTGTGAAAATAGCACCCCAGGAGCATATGAGTGAAGGAACGAAAAAGACTTCTGGAAATACTGCAGTCACTAAGTTCCATGGAGTAAGGACTCTCACATGGTAGCCAGATAGCGTATATTATTTTTAAAAGAGTATTTTTAAACTGCTGTGAACCACTAAGTCCTTGCTTTATACTAGAGGCTGTTGTCAAAAGTACAGTCTAGGCATTTCCAAATCACTGATATTTTTAGTGAATCCTGAAGTTTTCTGGAATCACCTGAATTATTCCATTTATATTACAGGTGACAGCATGTAAGGCTTAGGCATAGCCCTCTCATTTTAGCATTCTGAAACAAAGCACAGTTTAGAGGAGAAGATCAAGAAGGGTTGACGATTTCTGAACCATCTGCAATACTGTCTACAAGTCGATTCAAGAACCTTGACTTCTAGTAACTGAACAGTAGGTTTTGAAAACCAGAAGTACCTTAAGAGTGTTGTTTTGTTATCAAAGACACCAATTGGTTGGTTAGTCTCTTTATTAAGCAAGAAAATGAGTCACCATTTGTGTACCTCCTACATCTAACTTTAAGAAATGTTTGTAGTTTTCAGCCATTTTTATGTAATGTGGAGTAAGTGTTTGCATTTAAGTGTGGGTTGTTTGTTTTCTTTCAAAAGTCGTTATCAGAGGTAGGAAGACAATAAATGCTTATTAAAGAAAAGGCACATTGCTTGTTTTTGAATTCTGGATTAACTTAAGATACTAAACTACTTTTCATGGAGGCATATTTTTTTCTTCAGGTAGTTTCTATAAATCTGATGAATTTAAATCCTTTTCCATTTATGCAAGCTTAACAGAAGTATAACTTATCAATAAGAGGTTTATTTATATTGTTGAACCACGATGGCTACTACTGTTGAGGTTTGTGTTATTTCTCTTCGATACAGTGTCTCTGCCATACCTTGTAGCAGCTGTTCTTAGTGTTGGTGTTTCTTTGGTATTTATGTATGTTGTGTCCTAGCTTCTGAATTTGTGTCCCTATTTTTCTTGGTTTTCTTCTTTCTATCCTTTCCCTCTTATTTTTCTGATCATTGTTTTGTATTTTGTTGTTGTCTTGTACCTCTTGAAGCAAAGATTTGTTTCTTCTGCTGACATGAATGACTTGTAGCTTTGATCTACTCTTGCAGAACATTTTTGTTGAGTCAGGATTGTCTTTGGTGTCATCTGCTGTGATAATGGCTGGTATGCTGTGTTAGACTTACCTGATGCCTCTGCCTCAGGAAGCTGATGTGTGACACCTTTCTAGACACACTGTGGTGTTGGCTTTGGGGTTTTTTTGACTGCCGACAATGATTTGTCACTTCTGTGCAAGTAGAAATGCTAAACAGTTCTTGACAGATGATAACATAAAAAGAGACACATAGTCTTGCACAGGCTGTGAAGGAAAGCATTAGCAAGAAATAAACTAAACTAAGGCAACATTACATCAAGTGGGCAAATTTTTATGTGAATACCAACTTGAATTAAAATTTAGCTGTAATTCTCATAGAATTAAAGATTATAGAGAGGAACATGTAGTTTTCTTCTGACTTGGTTTGACTTAGACTCCTATAGATGATGTCAGCTAGGAGTAACCCGTGAGATAACTTACTTGAAAAGTAGTAAAAGAATGATTGTGTCTCCTCCTCTCCTTCCTTTATTTCTTTTACTAAAAGATGACTTGAGGAAAGATACAGCTTTGGAGGTTTCAAAGCTATTTCTGGGAAAACACACTTGAAGTTCACATATATAATGCTAATTATTTATATTCTACTGGCATATTTCTTGTTTATTATACTTTGTATTCAATTGCATTAAAATGTAAACATAAGTTGGTAACTGATTCTCTGTCCCAAGCACTTCACCTAATAATCACTCTTCTTGGAATTTAGCATAGAAAATAATTAGATTTTTCTGGTTTATAAATATGTTCTGCTTTAAAAACAGGCCCTGCTCATTCTTAAAGGAGGTACTTTAACTGGGGAACATCATGTCCTGTTAGTGTACAGCTGGTTTTGGTCCGGATTGTAAATTACTACAAATTAAATAACTCAGTGGAGAAAATTGTATTTATATCTATTAGTTTGAGCTGTGTTTACAGTCCACTTAAGATCTCCTCTTTAAGGAGCTTTCACAGATGTTAATTCGGGTAGCAATCCTCCCCTCCCCTTTTATTTCAAATGGATTTCTGATAGGAATTTTGAAGACAAAGTTAAAAATGATACATTTCTATCAAAGCTGTTGTGTAGAAGCTCAAAACCTTACTTTATTAAAAAGCAAGATTGTATTTTTTAGGATGCACATGTGAAGCACTGATAATGATAATAATTGAAATATTTCTTGATATGAACTAGCTTTTGGAGAAATAGCTGAAAAATTCTGAGAAAAGATCATGATTTATACTTGTCTGTTTTTGCAGTACCATTATATTAAATACTGGTTCTGTTAAAACTTATAGACTTATGAATAGGAATTTTAAGGCTGTTGTAATTTACTAATGAACTCTTCTCTGTACTAAGAGTTTGCTATTGTACTGCTGTGATATGCAGTTGTGTATTTTTCTTTGTATTTTTATTAGCTACTCTAAGATATAAAAACAACATATGCAAGTCAGACTAATTTTCAGCAATAGCAATTTGTAAATGCTGTTGAATTAGTATTTTCATCTGAAATGTTCTTTCTTTTATTACCTTGCCTGTGTAAATTACTTGCAGAATTGTTAAGTTTGTTAGGGTTTTTATTTAATCCGGGTGGTTTTGCTGTGTTCCAGATCACTAAGCAGCTGAGAGACAAGCAATTGTTTTAATCTACAATTAACTCTATTATGTTGAAAGGCTGCAGATAGACATGTAGAAATGTTAGAGTAGAGCCCAGATGATTTCTTGCTGGTATATTAAAATGGTGAATTTTATCAGTGTTAAAAAAACTGCAAAAGTGTGTAGCTACTAAACTATAAAGACCAAAGTTCCAGCTGTGCTTATAATGCAGGTTATGTGTTTTAATATTTTAAAGAACTTACTGACTGACACAGTTTCAGTCATGTTTGCTAAATACTCTCTGTACCCCTAAGGTGAGGATTTGGGTATTTTAAAGCTCAGCTCTTGAGGCACAGCTTCATGGTAGCAGAACATATGGTTCTTCAGCAGTGATCCAACACATTTATTATGTAGAAATAGTTTTACTACAAGATTGTATTATCAAATCATCTAGACCCTATGCAGCATTGTGAGTTATTTACAATTCTAAGAAAAACTGTTTGTTCTTTATGAAAGAACTTCAGTTACTTGTGTTCTTTGAAAGTTTGCATGTGGAGGTACAAGGGCTGCAGTAGAGACATCAGTAACAGCTTTGCAGCTTTTTGCAGTACAAATATACAATGGCTTCTAATTTAGGCCCTTTTCCCTGACTTCTTGAGAGTCACTGACACAGATACTTCATGTATTTAGTTCTCCATATTTAGAAGGATGTGTTGGGAGAGAAATCTTTCATTTGATCTATTTCAATGAGTCACAAAACACAAACTACCTATTACAAAAAAAAATACTGAAGAGGCTTTATTTAATGGCTTGTGTATTGAAATACAAGGTCTTTGNTACCAACCTGTTAATTAGTTAAAATTGAACTACTTGGGAGTCCTTTATCGTTTTCAGGACATGACAGTTACTATTCAGTGTCACAGTTGGGACGGTCGAGCGACACAGATCTCGTAGCAATAGCCAAAAAGCTCTTTATTGCTGCAGGCAAACTCTTTTTATACATAAGGTTACATATTGTGTACATATTGCGTACATCATTCATTGGTTAAGCATATTACTAGCATGCTGTCTATTGGCCAATAGCTTATGCATACTCTTGCTCACAGTCAGGACAACGTCCCTATCTTGTGGTTGCAGGTTCGTCCTTGTACTTGTTTATCCCTCATTTTCACAGGCACAGCCAAATTGCCAAGGTCAAAAAATATTATTGAGGCCTGCAGTCCAGCTGCAAACCTCCACAATTTAGTGTGATTAAATAGTGCAGTTTTGCATTTATAATGTTCATTAAATACCTGGATGAGGTGATGGAATGCACCATCAGCAAGCTTGTTGATGACACCAGATTGTATGTGCTGGAGGGCAGGGCTGCTTTTCTGAGGGACTTTAACAGGCTGGAGGAATAGGCTGACAGGAATCTGTTTGTGTTCAACAGAGAGTCCAAAAATTGAAACGGAGTAACTCTGATCATAATACAGCCTGGGAACCAATGGCTAGAAAGCAGCGTTGCAGTGAATGACATCACTTTCCTGGTGGACACCAAGTTGAATGTGAGTCAGCAATGTGCCCTTAGCAAGAATGAAGCCATTATCTGAGAGAAGTGAGTATTTCTGGCATCTTGGCATTTGCGTGGCTGCATCTGAAACAGTGTCTTGTTTTGCGCACCTCAGTGTGGGAGAGATGCTAAATACTGGAGCAGGTCTAGAGGAGGACTGCCAAGATAATTAGAGGGCAGGAGCATATAATGTAAAAAGAGAAGCTGGAAGAGCTGGATGTCCTCGGTATTCAGAAAAGGCTATGAGGAGGATCTTGTTTTCAATTAATGGAAAAGTGCAGGGAAGACTGAACCAGAGTTTTCTAGGGAAGATTGGGATGACAGGGCTAGAGGCAATGGAAAAGGTTCTGGCAAGGGATGTTTCAATAAGACATTAGGAAAATATTTACACTATGAAGGTGGCCAAATGCTGGGACAAGTTGCCCAGAGAGGCTGGATCTCCATCCTTGGAGATACTCAGAACTTAACTGACAGTGGCTTTGAGCAGCCTTTGAAGATTGCCCTGAGTAGAGGATTGAAGCAGTTGACCTCCAGAGGTTCCTTCCAAGGTAAATAAGTGTTTGCTCCATGTCAGATGATATGCTTGCATAACCAACCATTTTATCCATCCTCTGCATACAACTGGTTCTGGCTCAGCTAAAGCCTGTGGCCCAGAGGACTGTGGAGCTTTGTAGAAGTGAACAATATGATTATCTTACGAAAATTCTCCTGTACAGCTCAAACCCTGATTTTTAACATGACTTCTGCATAGTCAAAGATTCAAAGGCTTAAAAAAAGCCTTAAAAGTGTACTGAACTAATTTCAGTTCTGTAGGTGGTGGTATCAGGGCAGCCTTGAGGATTTATCAATAACAATGTCTTTCATTATTTTGCGGATATACAAAAGTTCTCAATTTTAGCATCTACTCATGTGTGCAAGGGAAGAAATCCTAAACCCCCAAATCATGCGTTTCCTGGGAATAACTTCTGCATGAACTATACAATTTCTAACAAAACCAGACAGTATTTTTTTGGGCATCTTCACTGTTATTTTAGCTCCTTCAGAGTTATGATGACATACAGATCAAAGCAGACTGGGTTAGTGCTAAATGGAGTTGTTCAAAAAAGTTTCCTTTTGAAACTTAAAACCTTGGTATGAACTTTGAACAAAAAATATTCCCGAATCAGACTACCCACGGCTTACTGTGAAAATAAATCCTTTCACAGTGCTGAAGCCAGACAGTCCTCCCTAATCATGCCTTGCTTCAGCTATTGTACACTTTATTTTCCCCAGTACTGCCTGGGTCTGGTTGCTGTAACTCCGCTTGAAGATTCCTGTTGTCCTTTCCAAACTGCTTACCCAGCTGCTGTATCCAAACAGCTGTAACCGAGGGCACCCACAAAATGTTATGGTGCGGTAATTGTATGTTTTGGCCCCGATTCCCTACAATTGAGGATGCTTCCAAAAAAGAATCGTTTCTGTTTAAATGTGTTGCGTTCCTAAATATGAAACTGACTTTAAATTTGTCCATGTAGAATTGAAGGCCTGAGAGCAGTATTCTATTTTCAAAATGGATTTTATGGGGCATGAGGCTGTAAAATTTAAAGTTTGGGGCTGCTTTTAATACTATTTGCCATTCTAATTGATTAAGGAAATAAGATTTACAATGTTACACAGACACATGATTACATCCTTTAAAATGGGCAAGTTGTTGCATAGGTGGTTTCTGTGCCTTTTAGAGTAGGTGGTTCCAGCATTCCTGATTCCTGGAACGTTCCAGCCTCATGCCCTTCTGCTGCAATATGATATATTTTCACATAAACCACCATTTATAAAGGAAGTATTTTATATTTCTTTTGTCTCTTTATAGAGGTTTGGTTTTTTGTTACTCTATATTGTTAGTCATGGCTGTTCTGTAAGCTGTTAGGTGCTTGCTTCAGAGACACTTCTTACTTTTACTGTAATACAAACTCTGTTCCATTTCTCTCACTTCTTGTCTATTGCCCTTTTTCTGCTTCTGAATCTTCCAGAGTAGTTTAATGCAGTTAGAACATGCTTATTGCCATGCAGGGTAAGAGCACATAGGCTGACACCACGGTAGATTTTTAAAGCTATGTGTGCCTGTTGAAATTTTCGGAGGACCTTAAGACTTAAATCCTCTAATGAATACTTGAACTCTGTTGATAAAGTGTTGTTGTTTCCACATATCCAGCAGCAATTTAAAATTTGGTCCATGGGTCGTTCCCCAGCAAGTTTTAAGCCTTTTACAAAATGTGATGCAATAGGATATGTGATACTGGAGGGAAGGGAAGGGATGACATGACTGTTGTTAAACATCACCCTTTCCCAAAGCTCAAGTGGATAGGGACTACATTAGATGCATTTCTTACCACCACCACCCCCGATCTTCAAAACTTCAAAAGGTTTTGTGTGAAGTTATTAGAGTTTGATCTCACCAGAGTCCTGCTGGACCTCCTGCAACTAAACCAAACACCTTCCACCAGTGCCTTCTTGCGTCACTTCATCTTTTTGATTGCCTGGGTAGCAGAGCTTAGATGTCTTTGCCCTCTATTCACTGCTTGTTTGACAATGATTTTAGTTGTCTTTCCACCTAGGTCTTGCTTGCCTAGTATTGGGCACTGGAATAGCATCTGCTGCTGCTATTTATGATCATCTGTTTTTTTGCATAATGAGATTAAAACCTAGACACAGATACCAGTTCTGCTGACATTTTTCTCAGACAGGGCTAGAGTGGAGTTGCTGTATCATTTATTTGTTGGGAGTTTGCATCCTGATATAGTGTCATACTCCTTTGTACGCAGCTTAGTCTGGGTACTTGCAAGCTTGGATGCAGTGATGCCCACTTAGTATCTGCAGTCTCCCACTCTAGCCAGCTATATCCTCCAGTCCAGGCTTCATCCCCTGCCCCCTTCTGAATGCACTGCCACTGTCAATTGTAGTTGATAAAATAATGCTGGGCTACAAGAGAAGTTTCCTGAAAACTGTTTTGAGGTTAACTGATGCACTAGTGCTGGTGCACTCCTGCCTTGCCTCCAGCACCCAAACAACTGTGGGCTTTGCACAGTTTGCACATTGCTGGTGTTTCTGCTTCTGTCTGCACTTCAGTTTGAACAAACACTATTTTGAAAGTATTTTCACTATTTGCAGTATGCGCCGGTAAAAATAATCAGGCCTCCCTGTCACTGCTGCCATGCTCTGGTCATTTGGACCATGACGTCCAGAAAGAAAGCCCCAAAGAAGGAACTGGTCTGAGCTAGAGGTGTTCTGCTTCTTGGTGCAGTCGCAAAGGCACATGCCAGTGCAAAACAAGGGAGAGTGTGGGAATATGAACAAACAGGAATGGTTCAGAAACAGAAAGGGCAGGATCAGCTCTGTTGTCAATTAAAACCACTTTAGAAACTACGGTCCAAGTTTCTCAAACAACATTAATGTCATAAGAAGATAATGCAGGCAGTTTTCCAGCTTGCTAAGTGCGTGCTTCCTAATAGCTGTAAAAATTACTTTATCATTTCCGAAGCTTTTGGGGAAGCTTGGTAGAGGTTATACACTGATTGGGCAGCAATAACGGGGAACTGGAGCTGCGGGGGAAGAACAACCCAAAACAGGAACAAGAAGTGTAGGAGAAAAAGAAATATGATTGGGCTGGGGTTGGGGTTTTTTTTGAGAGTGGAGGTTGTCTTCTGGTGCCTTTTACTTTAGAAGCAGGAAGAATTATTCTTGAATAAGTGCCTGTGTGTTACACTGGCACCGGAGCAGGTTTTTCATGAAGTGGTCACCAAGGGATTCCTGAGCATCACAACTCTGTGAGCTGCTGAAACTAATACAGCTGGTTCCCTCAGCTTATGTCTCATCTGCCACTGCTTGCTTTTGTTCCAGTGGATATAGGCAATGAAACTGGCAGCGGGTTTCTTCTAACAAACTCTGTATTCTTAGACCTTACCCCAGTGGGTTTCTGCTTAAGAACAGTTTTACCAGTCATGGTAGAAGAAAGTGAATGGGCTGGTGAAGCTGAAAGAGAGACACAGTGACTTGACCGATGGCGGTAAGCCTGCTCTTTTATGTAAGCAGACTGGATTGTGTAGTCACAGGTGGCCAGGTGTCATTTTCGTCTGGGTGTCTCCTGTCACTGCTTTGCAGCCAGGTTTGGTAGACATTGAAGTAAGAGTTTTCCCTTACGTTAGGAGGCATGCCTAGCTATGGAATGTGTGTCCTAGTCACAGCCAGCACCACCACAGTAGGGAAAGCCCATGTGCAGATGTCCTCTGTGACTTTGTGAGCAGCGGTCAGAAATAGCACTGGCTAAGAACCTCCTGTGCAGTGTCACTGACACCTTCCGAGTCAGGAGGATGACCTGGATCTTTCTGTTCTGCAGGACCTGTCTGTCCAACGTAGCGGTAAATAAGGGACACAGAGGTCCCAAAAGTCACCTTACCTAACCAGAAATACCAGATACACTGGTGTGGTAGCTATGTTTGCAGTGCAGCCACTCATTCGGTTCTTGTGACCCTGGGAACTGTATGGAGCAGATGTGAAAGGAACAGTCGGTGATGATGAACACAGCCCAGGCTATCACAACTCCACATTATATTTTGACTTTAGATGGACTTGTGGGCAAGCAGTGTTAGAAACAAAGGGTAAGTAAGTTCAGTAAATGCTGTTTTCCAGAACATGTGCTTGCTGGCACTGTAACTGCCTATAAAAAAGGTAAGGCAGCAGCTTTCCATCCAAAAAAACCCCAACCAACCCATTCTGCTAAAATGTAGGCAGTACGCAAAGGTGAATTAGTGGACAAGGCATGAGATGATCTTGGCTACTGAATAGGAAACCAAAGGCTTTTGCTGAAGGTGACGGGAACTATTACTGTGTGACCATTAGCAACCATGTATTGAACAGGCTTGAATCTGGTACTTCAGATGATCTGATCCTGTGGTGATCCAGCATAGCTATCAAATTACAACGGAAATATTTTTATAATGATTCCCTTTTTTAGACCTCAGTGTTCTGGTTTAAAGCGTAAAAGGTGATGTATTTACGGACTGGTGTATTAGACTGTATAATTAGTGCTGAATGCTAAATCTGTTTCTGGATAGAGGAAATTTCTCCTTCATATTGGGAAGTCCAGTGAAATTTTTCAGGTATGCTTTGGCTATTTAAGTGTTTTCTGTCGGGAAGTGTCTCCTAGTTCTTCCCCAGCAAATAGGATGTGGAAAAGAACAGTAGTAAGAGTGACAAGGTTTACAGACTGCAGGAGAGTACGGGAATGGGAATTGTGGGGAGAGGGGCAATTTGGGGGCAAGTTTTGTTGTTGCTATGAAGTAGAGAGGAGTCAGGAGAAGCAAGATATGTGATACCATAAACATTATCAAAGCAGGAGGAAAACCACAAGACTGCTTATGCTTTCCTCTCTTTTGTAGCATCTGGCTACAATCTTTCCTTGATTCTTTCCAGCATCTTTCAGTGAGAGAGATCTTTCATGAGAAAATGGGGAGGGAAGTCTAAAATAATTCCATATCCTTAAAAGACAAAATATCACCCTTCCATCTTAATGTAAAAAATATTCAAGATGTATTTTATGGATTTACAGCATTCTGGTTGAATCAAGCAAGACAAAAGGAGCTTAGTGTAGACACCATCTCTTTATCAAGTATTGTTTTTCCAAATGAGGTGTATTTACTTAGTAATGAGAGCCAATGTCTGACTTTGTAGATCTGATCTCAGAACTGTCAGTCTGTGTTGAATCATGTGGAGACTGTTCCAGGTTCTTTTTCTCAGTGTAAATATGGGGGGTTTTAGTACACTTTTTGATAATTGAAACTATGCTAAACCTCTGCATTTTGTCATCTTTAACCTTTCTTAAGAACTAACTTGGTGGCGGACTGGAGGTGAGTTAACACTATGCAATTTTTAAAAGATTCCAAGACAGGCTTGCAGAACAGCAGATACATAAGCCTGATGCCTGTTCCCTGAAATAATAGTAGAAATGGCGTAATAATGGACCAAATTAGTAGACACATGGATAAATGTGATGTCCCAAGGAATAGTCAACATAGCATCATAAGGGACAGCCTGGTCTCACAAACCTAATGAAATTCTTTGAAGAAGTTAGCAGGGAAAATGTTTGATATAATCTGCTTGGATTTTCAAAAGGTGTTTCACGTGATCCCTTGCTTAGACATCTTAAGGAGTCCAGACAGCTTTGGGAAAGAGGGAGGGTCCATTGCATGCAGAAGTCACTGGTTTAAAAGATAGGGAATGGGTAGAAATAAAGAGACATTTTTTTCAGTGGTTGAAGGCTACTGATAGAGTCCCAGATAGATCAGTGCTAGGACCTCTCATGTTTAATGTGGGGATAAATGATCCAGAGAAGATAGCAAGTAGTGAAATGATGATTTCTAGACAAACACAGTGTCAACTGCAAAAGAATTTTATGAGACAAAATGGTAAATAGCCTATGAAATTCAGTATAGCTAAAGGTGAAAGATCCACATGGTTGAGGAGAAAAAAAGGGTCCTAAATTTATATAGAATATTATTCTCTTAATTATTATCACTTAGGAACAAGATTTTGAGGTTATAAGCTGAAGAAAATCAGCTTAGTCCTTAGTATCAGTTCAAAAAGTAATTCAAATATTGAAAGAGTAAAGACTGTGCCACCATCATAAATTCATGCATTTTGCATGTTATACACAGCTCCTCCTCTCCTAACTGAAAATGATGTGGAAATAGATCAGAAAAGCAGAAAGGATCCTAAAAGTTGCACAGAATCCATACCTTAAGACTTAAGGTTAATCAGTCTGTAAAAGAGCAAAAGGTTGACAGAAGAATGATCACCTGTAAAAGGTGGTATGATAGAAATCTCTAAAATCACAAGTGGAATGGAGAGAGTAACTAGGAAAAGCTTTTTGCTGTCTACCTCTCAGTTCTTGTAGACAGCAAAAATGAAATTTAACAAGCGGCAGGTTAAAAACAGATGTTTCTTCACAATGAATAGTTAAGCTGTGAAACTGCAGGATACATTGGCTATGAAAAATTTTCATAGATTCAGGGAGCTTTTGAACAAATTAACAGAAGAATAATGTGTTACAGATTATTAATGTAAAACCAGCACATCTGGCTCAAGAATTCACCAAATGGTAAATTGCCAAAGACTGTGTGAGTATTGTGGGAAAGTATCAGTTCATGCTTGCCTCGTTTTCGTACTTTTCTTTGGTATATTCTGCTGGCAGCTCTCCGGACAACATATTACATGAGAAGTTTCTGATCCAGTATGGCTGTTGTAACTATGTTTATAATCTTTGGAAACAAAATGGGGAAGAAGAATGCATATATTGGTAACAGCAAACTTTTAAAAGAACTAAAGTTATAAGTCATGTTTGATTTCATATTTGTGACATCTAAAACCAATGGAAATTTTGCTGCAAACCAAAAATAATGCTGCTTCATGAAAGCACACAATAAACTGTATTAATCAATAAAATGTTGACCCGTAAACAGTAGAAGTGGTAAATGAGATTCTTAGAAATGAAGAAGCAATCCAGTTGTTATTAATAACATTTAAGTATATATAATGAAAATAATCTTCAGCTTGCTTTAAGCTATTGTCTTGAAATAAGCTAGTATCTTGCTGTTGGGAATTAAATTCTTTCGAGGTAGGAAAAAACTAGTCTTTCTCCCATTTAGAATTTTGGATATTTAATCCTAAGCAAAGTTTGCCTTTTTTGGAGGAGCAGCACTTTTTTTTCCTCAGTCTGAAATAACTTCCAAAACAGCAAAGGACTCTTACCAGTCTTTGTCAGACCTATAGTTATTTTTAATTTATACTATAACCCTTCCAAATCTATAGAGCTGAAAAAAACCCTGTGGGTTTTGCTTTTACTTTTTTTTTTAAAGACTTGTTTAATATTTGTGTAATTCCTCATTTTTTTTAGCTTAGTAATGTAGCTATAAAAAGTTCTAACTAAAGTTTTTACTTTCTTAGTCTGCTGTAGAAGCTAGGTAATTTTTCAGGTTTCCAAATGAAATATCAATCAAACCCTTTATCTCAAGAACACATTGACTCAAATAATCTATTATGATTTTTGGAGTATTGGACACTGGATGCAAACAATAAGAATTCTCATGAGTGATTATGAATTATGAAGAATTCTGATTTCAGGACAAGGTCAGTCAGTTGCTGGACTAAAGACATTTCTTCCCTTAGAAGATTGTTCGTTGTCTAAGCTTTTTACAACTCTTCAAGTAATATACAGGACTGACTGCTAGCAGAAAAGATCATGGATTATATCAGTTGCTGAGGCTGCAATCCAGGAAAACAATTTCTCTGTAGCATGTAGAAGGTGGTAAATAAAACCGAGGATGCAATTCCTGCAGATCTTCCAACATCTTAAAACTCTTTCCAGTGTCTGCTGTTAATCCACAGATTTCCCCAGGAGAAGATATCCAAGATTCTAGCAGAAGTTCAGCACCATCCTGATCCTTTCTGATTACTTAAATTTTGATCTTGGCAAGCACAGGGATAGGAGCCCTTGCTGTCGTCAAGGATCCTTCATTTCTCAGTACCCAAAAGTTTCTCTTTTCTTCTGTGAAAAACTGTGGATTCTTTAATGATTTGGGCAGTAGTTTTCACCCAGGAACTGTTGCTCTACATCTTTATCTTTTGCTGTATCAGGTAGCCATTTACCTAGGTCAGACATTTCTTTGATATGATAGTTTCAGATTGTGGTGGGTTTACCTTGGCTGGGNAAAATCAGCTCAGACAGACCCACTACACAGATCATCAGATTTGGCTGAAATTGTATCTTGCCCCAGATACCTTTGAACAAACTTCTTGTCTACCTCCTCTTAACTTTTAACACAACTGTAGGATGATGTCCAAAGAGAAGGCTTGATACTGTTTAATCCAAATTCGTGGAAGTTGCTGTTAATTACTGCATTGGGGATGAAGAAAATGTTTAAAAGACTGTCTGAAGGAAGAATAATTTTATTATATAGGCTAGTTAGTGAAGTGCGGTGTGATGTAGCCCGAGTACAAAAACAGTAAAACAGAACCATTCTTGGCTTTCTACAACAGTATTGCAGTAATTTAAAATGAAAACCTACTGCAAATTGGTTAGCCTTAATAAGTACAAATGCTGTTGGATTTGTTGAAGAACAGATGCTCTTTTATTGTTATGCCATGAATAGAGAGTTTTTGTTTTCAGAAGAAATAAGAAATTGAAACAGTGGTTGCAATAGTGAAATGTTCCAGCAGATAGAAAATGTAAGAATCTGGTGATCCGAATGTTGTGGTTTAGAATGTAAAGAATGGGTTTTGTGTCTAAGTTTTGCAGTTTAAGAAAGACCCTAACAGACAAATGTAACAGGGCTTTTAAAAAAACAATTAAAAAAAAGTAGCTCTGTGTTCACTAATACTCTTTGGGCATGTGAGCTGAAGTGTATGCCAGTCAGGAGTGAGCAGAAGACTCACTCCCTGGCTGATAGTCCCAAACTTCTCAGCAATATTAGCTGTGAAAAGAACACAGAAAAAAGTTAAATTAAAAATTATTTTATTTCTAACATAGAACATCTGCTTTGTTTACTTATGGCTCAGATTTTTAATATACGTGCTAATTTTAACGCACATTGTAACATATGTTTTTCTTAAGCTTGGATGTCAGGAAGGGTAGTCATATTACCCATGTATTTATGCTTCTCTGTGTTTCTGAAGGAAGCTTCACTCTGCTGATGGGGGCATTGTGCTGACAAGCAGCATAGATATGTACTACTTGAGAAAGCTTCATCAAGAGAGAAGTAATTGTAAGAGACTTATACAGTCTTGGTCATTTCCTAGAAATAAAAAATGCTAGAATAAGAAATGTTCGTTCATGACAACCACAATTCACCTGCCTTTGTTGGCCACTTACTAATATATCCTTTAGTTTAAATGAATACATGCTAGTTTCACCTTATTTAGCTTGTACAACCATAGCCCATGGGTGATAAAGGTTTTGTGGCATACTTTCTCCTTTCCATTTTCACTTCCACCCACTGACCACCACAAACTGTTTTCCCTTGTTTCCTGCATTTTTTTTCTTGCTCCTGGCAATTGAGTCAGGCTTGTTACTTCTGCAGCTTTTTCTCCACTATCTTATCTGGTCGCCAGAGGAATATTGAGAGCATAGGAGAAGTGGCATAACTGCTGTTACTGTCTTCTGTGTTTAGCTTCAGCATGACCCCTGGATGTGGTGGAAAAAGTTCCACTAACCATCAAACACTGTTGACTATTTTATGATCACTTCTGTCAGAAGCTTCAGGTAGATAGATGAAGATCTTCTCAATTAGTCATAAAGATCTTATTACCAGGGTTAAATAGAATACTTTTTTTTCCGACCACTTTTTGAAAATCTTTGTGACGTTAAGTCTGTTCCATTTTATGCTTTTGATGCCAGGTGGGTGAGATTTTGAAAAATAAAGGACTGCTAACTTGGATTTCTCTTTACTCCATTCTTTGCCTTACATAGGAAATACCAGTAATAGTATTCTACAAAGAAAGGCAGTCCTTTGTATTGTAGTAGGGTCTATGTCAGTCACTAGGTATGCTGATTGTGCTAATAGGAGAACTGATAGAAGAACTAATAGAACTGTGTGGCCAACAGTTTGAGTGAGGTGATTCTTCCCTTCTGCTCTGCTCTCCTCTCCTCTGGTGAGATCCTGTCTGGAGCAGTGAGTCCAACTCTCTGATGCCAGTACAAGAAAGACATGGACTTCTTAGAGCATGTCCAGAGCAGGGCCATGAAAATGGTCCTAGGGCTGGAGCACTTCTCCTATGAAGAAAGGCTGGAGGAGTTGGGCTTGTTCAGCCCGGGGTAGAGAAGGCTCCAGGGAGACCTTGTTGCAGCATTTCAATATTTAAAGGGAGCTTTACAAGAAAGACAGAAAGTTTTTACCAAGACAAAGGGCAATTCTCTTAAACTGAAAGAGTAGATTTGTACTGGATATAAAGGAGACATTTTTTATTATGAGGATGGTGAGACACTGGAACAGATTGCCCAGAGAAGTTGTGGATGCCCCAGGATGAGAAGTGTTCATGTTCAAGTTGGACAGGGCTTTGAGCAATATGATCAACTGAAAGACGTACCTGCCCATGGTAGGAGGGTTGGACATGGTGATCTTTAAAGGTTCCTTTCAACCCAAACCATTCTTTAATTCTGTGATTCAAGCTCAGGTTGTTTTGGATTTTTTAAATAAGCTTTATTCTCTCTCTGTGTCTTTGCCTTGATATTTATCTTGAAGCCAAAAATCATTGTCATGCAACAAGATTGTGTTTAATTGTAATTAGACTAGAGTCAAGAATAATCATAAATACAAACTGTAAGTGACATACTATAATTAAATTTTGTTTTCCACAGCCTTTATGTAAATGATTAAACAGTTTGTACACAGTGAGAAAAAAAAGCCCAATATTTCAGCAGAGGTGTTCTGACAAAAGCTAAAAATTATTTCTTCAGGTTATATGTTTGTGTAAATTAAATGTTAGATTAGGTCCAGTCTATCTTGTGCCATTTCCCTGCCAGAGCCAGAATTTTGCCTGTGGGTATGTTAAATACTTTATCAGAAGTGCAGCAGTTGCTGTTTTTCTGGCGTATATAAGGGGGAAGGGATGATCCTTGTCACTGGAGCTACCTGAGCGGCTCATTCCCAGCAATCCTGACTCTTGAGATTCTGGGAACTTACTACTGTGGCAAGCAGGATGCATACCTCTTGGGCTAGAAAGACTGAAATAGTTCCTAAAGTCAGCTCTCAGAAATGTTGTAAAACGTCCATGAAATACTGTTTTGAAAAGGTATTTTGCTGTTGGAATCTGTCTCGGTTTAGGCATGCAGTGGTCTCCTGGATTCTTTATGCAGACCTTAAATGAATGTGTTGCTTTGAAGGAGTGCTGACCAGTTAAATTGCCTCTTTGTTAAAAGGGAATTGATTTGTTCATGCATCTGAAAAAATTAAGATCTCTTTGAAAGATCAGTGGGGTCACATTGTCTTTTAGCTTTATGGAGAACAAAACTAACACAAGAATGCTTCCAGGAAACAATAAAAGTATGTGCGTGTTTGTTTCTAGTCCGGTACCTTTGTGAACATTGGTCATCATTTTTCTTGACAGTTAAATGTGCTTTCCTCACCTCCCACTTGAATAGCATAGAAACAGATACTTCTTTAATGTAAGTAGAGTATATTTTACAAAGTTTCGTCCCATAGATATTTATGAAATAATTATAATGCACCAAGTAGAGATGTACTGTCACTCTTCAAAGCTTAGCTTGCCTAAGTGAAAGTAGAGAATTCTGCATGTGTTGCATATTCCTTGAAATGGTGTTTAACATTTTTTTTTGATGGTTTTGGTTATTTGGGTAATAATAGAGAAATTACAGTAAGTGTTGCTTAGTTTATTCAGAACGTGCAACCTGCAGCCTCTCAGCAGTCTACAGACTGATCATCTCAATAGTGCAGTTATGAATCAGGAGTAGGTTACTGTGCATGTAGGTTACTGAGGGTGCTCCTGAGCAGCCCAGTGTTGCCATCCCCTTTATTTTTGTTTTCTGTGGATATATTTGACAGCCAAAAAGTTTTTTGTTCTCAGTTGTATCAGTTTAATGCCACTGCGAATGAGGTTAACATTAAAGTTTTTGGCTGGCCTTAGGCTGCAGTGCACTGTCAAACTTGTTTACCTGTATCTTAACTGGCTTTTAAATTGGGTTAAGCTGGGCAAACATACTTGAAAAATACATCCCGGACTCAGTCAAGACCAAGATCAAGATGCATTGCACCTTATTTAGACTGGTCAGCCAAGCTCTGCTTGGAGTTTTCTATGGCTGCTTGTGTTTCTGTCTTTTTTCCTGCTCCATGTCCTAACAGTGCTCTCCAGAACTGGTTGTCTTTATCCTTAGTTTTTCTAAGCAGATCGATCTGTCAGGAGCACAAAAATGTCTTCAGAATTTTTGCTTTGTACACTGTCAGTCTGTTTATCCCATCTGTCTGTTACTCTGTAAATTGTTGCCTTGTAACTCTTGGCGGTGGTTTCACTGTGTTCTTTTTGTCTGTTGAACGTGATTTTGGAGGGGACACGCATTTGTCTTTAGACTGAGCTGAGCTGTTGCTTATCTTACAGTTAAAGTGTGTTTGTGAGGTTGTTGGGGTTTTTTTCCACAAAGAGGCTTCCATCCCAGCCAACCTATTGGACATGATGTGTGAGGGTAAGGAGAAACCAATCAGAGAAGCATTACATGGCCTGAACAGAGTTCTTATGCAGTCAACATGAGAGACATTGCACTGATTGGGAATGTTACCAGTCTCTGCTTCACAGTCTGTAGGCTGTCAGTGGTACTTCTTTATATAGAGACTGGGTGATGTTTGCTCAATTTTTCTTGATGAAAAATTGTGTTATCAGCATTGACCTGTGGTAGAGAAATCACTTTTATAGATAGTTATTGAACTAACAGTGTTTTGTGCACTGTATCAAAAGTGTATTGAGTTCCTTTAGTCAGTGGAACAGGCTATAGTGAGCTTTTTATACTAAAACAGTGTGCTTGAGATTAAAATGCCAAGAACTATCAAGCAGGTCTGTCTTTAGTTTTACTTAATCTAATAAAATGCCAAACATTTCTTTTTGTGCTTCTTCACTGTCTGACCTAGACAGAGGAGGTCTTAGGGTGGTAGTGTTGGTATGACACTAGGTACAGATATTTTATATTTTAGATTTGGTTAATCTAGTTAACTTGAGGAGTGAAGAGCTAGCCCTAAAAGACTTCTGCTGTAGCTTGACTGGACCTTAAAAAGACCATTAAGAAGGATATCTCTCTTGTCTCAGTAAATAAGCTACAGCAAATTAAATCAGAAGGTCTTGACTGACAGTTGCATTAGGAACAACTCCAGTGTTCTAAGGACTTCAGAGAACTTTGAGGACTTTGTTGTTGTTTTAAAAATTTCCTAAAGACATAGTGCCCTGGAACAAATATGAAATGATCTGCAATTACAGGTGAAACTAGTGGATATTCCAGTGCATAATGGTGGAGTGCTGACTCTTTTGTTCCATCTTGCTGAATTGTTGCTCCCCAAGGACAAAACCAGGATGCACCAAAACAGATGCTGATTTTAACTTGTGCTCCTGGATATTTTTTTTTTCCCCCTGGCTGTCTGTAGGGATGCTGTCTTCATCTGTCAGAGTATACCTTTGATTTGGCTTCACAGTATCTCATCTCTGCTGCTGTGTATGTGTGTACCTACTCCACACTGGATTTACCACATTTCATTTAGGTGAATGCAAGTGCTGTGACAACACCATCAAAATTAGCATAGTAATTACTTTAGCTACATCTATGCAGAATTTATTTCTTAAAGTGGTAAGTGCTTCTAGTGTTTGCTGCAGCTGCTCCTGCTGCATCCCTAGCCATGCTTCAGATCCTTTTTCTCCACAAACGAGTTGTGAAAGATGTGTCTGAAAGAAAATACTCCACCTGGATGGAAGTCTTTAGGCCTGCGTCAGTAAGACAAAGTCTCAAATTACTGAGTTGAGCAATAACTTCAAGCCTTCTGCTTGTGGGTACCTATGCCAGCATAAAACGATTGTAACAAGTAATTAGACTTCCCCAAACATATAAATGAGGAAGCAATTTGCTCGCTACCCTATGCTGTGTTTTATTCACATCAGCTCTCAACATTATTGCCCCTTTTTACCTTGGTATTTCAAACACAGAGAACTTTGTTGATCATTCTGTAAAAGGTGAGATGTTGGCATATCAATGGTTTTTTTTGATCTATACTTTGATGTGTAAAATGTAACACTGAATGTGATAATGTTGAGCACAGAGTTTTAAAGTGACAGAGATGCTTTCTTCATTTCCTATTGATGACTTCAGAACTTTTGGCACAAAACTTAGAATATTTCAGCATGGAGAAAAAAAAAAAAGAAAAAAACCCCCAACAACCCAAGCAAATACCAAAACCAAACAAGCCGCTCCACCACTTTTCCATGTCAAATTCTCAAGCTTTGCCAGTGCCTCTGTAACTTTGCAGAAATGTCCCTTCAGATGCAGGTATCCAGAAAGAGCAATTTCTGCCCATTAATTAAAATTTGACAAATGTAAATCTTTACTGTAAACATGTTAAAAACTAGCTTTAGCCTAACTTTTTCCTGCTCCATCTTAATTACAGACATCTCTGCCAGCCATACATAAATTCACATTTGTATGTTTAAGTTTTAATTTTTTCTCACAACTCGCTTGGTAAAGTGAGAATTTCTTGGCACTGTGGTGCTCTTTGCAGAGAGGGAAGGGTGCAAGAGAGGAAGAGGAGCACTAACTAACCAGGGCTTTTTCTGCTGTGTTTGGGAGAGGGCTTGGTATCTTGAGAGTTCTTGAACATAACTTTTGACTTGCTTCATTTGTTAGTCCATCCCAGTATTGAGGATTAAAATCATTGACATCACGACATGATGCCCCTCCAAAGTACTGTGCAATAAATTATGATTTACAATGCAGGACAGACTCTGTGGCAAATATTTTAGAAACTCAGCTTTTAAAAATGAGCTATTTAACTGCAGTATCCAAAGCAAATAAAATAGTTACCTTTTGAGCTAACGGTGCTTTAAAACAGAAGGTGTTTTTTGAATGCAATACAGTATTTTACACTTTCAACAAGAGCCAAGTGCTTTTGAAAAACAGGTCATTTTTTTCTGTATGCTTTTTGTGTAAGCAATTCATTATCACTTGTCTTTCCAAGGGAAGAAACCACATAATGTACACTAATTATAGTCACATTTGTATTTTGTTTTAATAATATGAAGATTTAATTATGAGGGGCTATGTAAAATCTTATTCTTTGAACTTGTCTCATGTAGTTGTTCGACGATAATGTTCTAATAGTTTACATGAAAAACTACTTTTGTCAAATTAGAAGTACACGTTTTTAAGCTGCAAATTTTACTCAAACTTTTTAGAGTTAACCTGAGGAATTAGACAGTGTTATACTGTAAATTAATGGTTGAAAATGATGATTAGATCCATTGCTGATCTTTACTCGTTATATAGATAATAGATTTTCTGGTGCAAGAAATGTATAGCATTTTCTTCTCAGTTAAACATGTTGAGTTTGGGTTTTTTTTTTTACCAATTTTGCTAGCTTTCCTAAGCAGGACAGTGTAGTACAGTATGTTTCCCTTCCTTTTCTTTATCCCCCAAGGTACAGAGGGGCTGTTTTATGATCAGGGGCTAGTGCTACATTCAGTGAGGAATTCTGCTTCAGTATTAAAGCAGTTCAGATGTAAATTCAGCGAGGTGCATCATCTCATCAAAGACTTCTGTGTTCAGTATGTCGTTCCTAAATGAGTGTTAGAAGTAGGATGTTTTAAAAATACTTACCTATTCCCACTTTTACAATATTTTATCATTCATTATAAGTTTCTAGCAAGCACCGTGGCAGTATTTCAAAGGAGGAACTCCTTTTAAAATCCTATTAAGCCATTACAGTTGTCCTTCAAACTTAATTCTATGATGATGCCCATGGAAAAATCAATAGTAATTGTGCAGCTGGTGCAACTGCTCTCAAAATCTTTTTACCTTGCTCTACCCATGTGTTTCTGTATCCGCCCTTTTTTCATCTTATGCTCAGTCCTCAAGCTCCTCTGAGAGTGGCTGTCTCTTTGTTAAGTATTTATAGAGCTATGCAATCAAAGTGTTGCTATTAGCAGTGTTGCTAATAAGTCCATGGAAGTTTTACTGTCCCTTGCCAAAGCAGAGGTGTGATGCCCGTGACTGAGTTCATAAGAATCTTTCCTTAGACTTTGAGGTGGGTTGTGCAACCAGTATTTGGGGTTTTTGTTTAAGCTGGAACTTTTATTAGGCAATAGTAGACTAGTAAATACATTTTCTAATTTTGAATGAGGTGATTGATATTTAGAATTCTGAAATAATACAAGATATAATTAGCAAACATTGCATTTAGTTTTTCCTTCATTCTTTGGCATAAAAGGTTATGATAAATATTATGAGGATATGTTAAGGGCTATGGTATAGCCTTTCTGTTGTCACAGAACTTGAAAATGTAGTGAATAGTCCTGCCTACCAAACAAATATCTTGTCTTTGATGTGTGAAAATCAATTTGTATTGGTTATTAACATAAAATACTTGAAAATTATAATTTTCATGTTGTCATTTTGTGCCACTGTGATGTTTTTGTAATACAGCACATTAAAAAATGGCCTAAAGGTTTTCAGTGCTGGATTTCTACAAACAGTAAAGCAAGACCAGTGACAGTGATACGGCACACTACCCATGCAGGCCTGGGAGCTGCTGAAACTGCTTTAGCAGCCCCTGTGTTCAGCCCACCAAAGCTCTCCAGGTCCCTGAGATTGTGGACTGGCTACACCTTCCAGGCCCCTTCCCTGCCACACCTTTCCCCACTTTCAGGAGGAAATAAATTATATGCCATTCACCTTCAAAAACATGAAATGAGTGGTTTAAAAAATGAACCAAGCTTCTTTTCTCTGAATCACTGACTGGTCCCAGCTGTGGCCTTGTTAACTTACTGTCCTCTGAGAACACATAACAGGTTAGAAGTTCTTAATGCACAAAAACACCACAAAAAGAAGGCAAACTGGGCCCTTTTCAGACATTTTCAGATCCAGGCATTTGTTGCATCAGCTCATATTTTGTCCTTTATCTCCTTCAGCTGGGATAGAGGCTTCTTTGGTGGTGGTTGTAGTTGGTCTGTTAGCTGAAAAATGAACTGAAGACTGCAAATGGGCAGATCTTGAATGTTTTACAGCAGGGCACTCATGAACCATGTCAGCTTGAGAGAGGCAGCAGCTGTCACATCTTGGTTTCTTCTGGATTTCCAAAAACGCTGGGAGCTAACTGTTACAGCCAGGGTACAGAGGCATCCTCTCCCATCTTTCTTCTGGCACATTTAATAGCTAATTCAGAAAAGAAAACAGCGTGGCCCACCAGATTTCCAGAGCATAAAAGGCTAATGCCTGTGCTAAAGGTAAAAAACCCTGTGGATACTGTACAAAGGCAAAAGGCATTAGGACAGTTTATCATATCATGTATTTTAAGCAGAGCATTGCTTTCTGGGTTAGTTTTGACAGTGTCAGTTCTCTCCTTGCATTCTTCCAGAGGTTAGTTTCTTGCTATCACATCAAATATAGGCTGTTTGCCTTCACCTGAAGGGCTTTCATGGACTATCCCCATTCTGTCATCTTTCATTTTATTTTGATAATGCAGTGATTATAGTTACATTAGCCATGTGCTAAATTTTCAATACCTCTATGCTGATTCTTGGGGGGAGTTTCACTTGTGTCTGCTCAAAGCCACATCATTGCTTGATTTCGTAAGCATTCTTCAAATTCTCCCATTCCTTTCACTGAGAATCTTTTCATTTGTAGAGCAGTCCTGTTACTCAGACAAGTATTTTGCTCTTCTTATTTTGTTCTCCATTCTATGTCATGTCTGTATCATATATATCCCTTTATTGTGCACAGAAGCTGTAAGTTATTTTTGTGGAAGCAGATGTCAGTGTTTTGTTCAGTGACTTATGCAGTACATGCTTCATATTCCTAAAATTCCCAGATGTTATGATAATGCATGTAATAGTTCAAGCAATGTGCCTAGATTTTTTATTTTATTAGTTGTTGAAGGCTATGCTACCACCTAATATATCCACACCCCATCAAAAATAACCATTTTGTTTGGTTTGCAATAGAATTAATGAAATTGTCCGGTTTTGCCTTTTCTGCCCTGCAATAGCTTGAGCTTTTTAGTTCTGTAGAGCCACCCTACACAGACCCTCAGTTCTCCCGCACATTTCCAGTCCATTCCAATCTTCTCTTCAATATCTCAACAGTACCACCCTGCCCCAACTTCCCCTCAGACTGCCTGAGGGCACCATCTTGTCTCTTTATACTCTCAACACCCTCTCTCATCCCTACCCAGGCTTGTTTAATGTTCCGGTTTGGGGCAGGAGGCAGCATGTTCTGTAGCTGATGCAAGCTATCCACGTGCTGATTTCCAGAAATCAGTGCATGGCAATTGGTGCTGTTGCCTTCAGATTTCAAGTGATGGAAGAAAGTTGTGTGCTTTTCTTCTTATGGGCACTAGTGGCATCTTCAGTATTGATTTTCATGAAGATGCTAGGAACGTGATATCTTTCAGGCACTTGTTCTTGTCTAATGTAGTTTATAGTCCCGAGAACTATTTGTGGTGCACAGGGATTGACAGATAATATAATACCATAAACTACTCTTGTTAACAAACTTTACCAAAAATCATTCTTTCAAGTTATTTTTGAGATTGTAGCTGTTGAAGGTAATGTGAACTGCTGATTGATTGAGAAGAATGTAGAGTTTTTCTTGGTTTTGTACAGCCTTTCATTAAAGCTTGAAATTATCTGATATTTAAAGTAATGCAGCTGTTTCTGCATCTGAAGACGCATCTACAGCACTTGGAGCTGTGGCATGTGTGAACATGCAGTGGCTTTCTTGAAGAATATAAATGTATCTGCGTAGTATCTGCATGTTTATATTTAAAATGCAGCGATGACGGAAAGATAGAGAATCGTCAGTATGAGTAAAGAGTCTGTGTATATAACTAAACATGTGAAGGGTGTGCATTTACTTTTAGATGAGTGCCTACTTTATTCTGAGAAGCTTTCAGCTGCTTAGCGCAGTTGGTTGTTAGGTAACGAGTCGCAGGGAACGCGGGCAGCACGTTTAGCGTGTGGAGTCAGCTGATTCCGCAGTGTCATTGTTACCTCGCACAAAAGGTAGGACACCACTGCTCCGAAGTAAGGGTTGCCTCACCGGGTTTTTTAGGAAAAGGGGATGAAAATAGAGGCCATCACTCTTCTTGAGTGGCCTTGACAGCACTGGTGAGATTAGGATTAAAGTGGTCTTTTCCCTCCCCTTCATGAAGTGACCTCTCAGAGGAACTGCAGAGAGGAGACAGTGCAAGACTCCCCCTGGTAGGATCTCAAGCAGAATGGGATCTGAGCAAAGCTATAGTAAGACTGAGTTGCAGTATGACATAAGTTCACAACAGTAGCTGAAAGCAGCTTCTGAGAGGACTACTCTGGGGAAACAAAAATATCTTATTGCAGTTCTTCCCCAGGTTTCCCCAAATCCTTTTCACATGAATTGTAGCCGCATCCTGATTCTCTTGGATTTTCTGCAGGTCTAGACCCCTTAGACTCCTCTATTTCTTCTATCTATAAACCTGTCTGAGCACCAGTAACTCCTGGGAAGCCAACATAGAAATAGAAGTTTTGAGATACACCCAACAAGTTGAATACAAGGTACTGGGCATGAAGCAGCTCCTGCCCTGCCTGGCTATATGTGCCCAACATAATAAATTTCAGTTTCCTAACCTGCTGTTCCTGGCATATTTGGATCCTAGTGTGTGCTTTGTGAGGTGAAAGGTCTGGCATGGAGCAGTCTGGATGGGATGACATGTACAAAAGAGGCCTCCCAGAAGGTTCACTGTGCTGCTAGCTGCAGCCTGGTGCTGAGTCCCCTATCTGTCCCTCTGACATAAGCCAATGTGTGTGCTTTTCAACTGCACAATCTGATAAGCATGTCTTGTCCCATCTCATGAGCGGAGATGCTCTGTCTGCCCTGCCTTTACACAACTCGATCTGCTGGTCCCCTCCATCAGATAAAGGTGAGAGACTGGGGAGCATAGCAGTTGGAAAGTACTTTGAAGTACTTGTAGGGTGCAGTTGGTTTGTGCCAGTATAATGCCTGGCATTTTAGGGACTCTTTAATTGTTGATACCTGTGTTATTTTAAAAATGGGCTTAGGTGTTTAAAAGAGTCTGCTTAGCAGAACAGTCCAGACGGAGCCATGGTGGTTCCTTTGTTTATAGGCATTCATCCTGCTGGCACAGAAAGGTGCTGTTTACACCCACCTACACAATCACAGGTGTTTCAAGCACGTTTTGATATGATCTTCTTTAAGTTAATGTTAAACTGGTGTTTGCTTTCTTGCATGCTTTGGAAGAATTTTACCTTCTTGATTAAGAATTTTGCTTTGATTCTATGTGTTTTGAAATCACTTCTAATTCCTAATTCACTTCTCATTTATGGAAATTCAGTGTTCATCCCTGTCTTCTAATACAGGTGGATATTAGTCTTTTTTTTTACTTTTCCATATGTTCAAAGTAGTAGTGAAGATATTCATACAGGGCAATGGCACAATTTCTCAGGGAAATAATCTGTGAAGAACTGTGAATTTGTGTGTATTTACCTAGAAGGACTTCAGTAATTCATTAATAGAATTTACAGGCCATGTGTACTCCTTCGCATGCCTGCTTACAGTGCTCTAGCTTCGGGTGAATTCATCTAGAAAAGAGTGTTTTACAGAATAACTGAAATATTGTTTGTCTTTTTAGGCTGTGAAACATGTTACAGAACCTTACAACAAGTGGATGAAGGGGAAAGGAGAAAGTGCCATTGATAGCTAGGAGAGCAACATGGGAAATACAACCACCAAATTCCGCAAAGCTCTTATAAATGGAGATGAAAACTTGGCCTGCCAAATCTACGAGAGTAACCCTCAGTTAAAAGAAACTCTTGACCCAAATACTTCTTATGGAGAAACGTACCAGCACAATACTCCGCTCCATTATGCTGCTAGGCATGGAATGAACCGTATACTGGGGTAAGTACGATTCAAAGTTTTGCTTGGGTGTGAATAACTAACCTTAGAAATGCAGGAGTGTCAGCTCAGTTATAAATACCTTATATGTGTGCACATACATGTATACTTATGCATACCTGTGCATATATATGTGTGTTGCAGACAGAATTCATTACGCGTTCCAGTAGTAATACCAAACACACAAATTAGTCTGTAAACACAGACTGGTATCACGGTTTTTAATTTTATTTTTAGCATCTTTGTTTCTTCCTTGTAACATTAGTCTTGGACAGTTTTAGCTTGCTTCCTGAAGACTCCTATACCATGATTCTTTGAAAGTGGTGACTGTTCCGCCATTCTTGATGTATTTTCCTGTCTTAAAATAATTTGTTTGTAAAGCTGTACCTAATGGATGTCATACTGATTGTGTCTGCTTCCAGATGGCACAATATATGTTTATTCTTGTGTTATTCAGACAGCCTTTGTTTTTTATTTTGCATAATAACAGTGAACATTAATATCTTGATGACATGTTTATTGCTGCTGCAGTCAACATGTGCAGCAATTCCTAATGTGAGCTTCTTCCACTCATCTGTATTTTTGTCAGTGCTCTAAGATCAATTAGATTAACATCTTATCTACGTCCAGACATCGCAGGTACAAGCTGTTCTGATCTAGTATTTCGTGAAGCTAATACTGAGTAGACATTGCTAAACTCTTCTTCAGTAGGTAGTAAGATAGAGATAATTTCATAAATATCCCCTTCCTTATCTTATACAGAATGGCAATACATACTGAACCGTATTATTGTTAATATTCTTTTAATCTCTGTGTTTATATCTATTGATGGGCCTGTGGTATTCATGAAGTGTGTTTTGTCCCTAATGTACTGTAACTATATTAGCTATCAGACCTCCAACCATAAAGTTTTCCTCAATATGTTAGATTCACCTAACAGTTTTTTATGCTTCTCATTTATCTTGATTTTTTGCTAAATATTTTTCTTTTCTCCTCCATGTATTCTATATTTCTGTTTTTAATTGACGTTTTCATTTCAGCACTGAATTTTTTTGATTGTTGTTTCTTAACATCCCCAAACTTTCCCCCATTCCTGATTCTTGAGTTATAGGAAAAATTTAACTAAACTTAATTTAAAATAGCATCAAATTTTTATTTATATTTTCTGTGTCACTTTTTTTTCCCTGAGATTTTCAGGTTATTTCTCTCAAGAAAATATAGCCTTTTTGAAACAATGAGGACACATGTAATTGCTTGCATATACAGAAAGAAATGGAGTCATAATTACTGACTTCTGAGCAGTCCGTTAAGTAATTCATATTGCACCATTATGATGAGATCTTGTATAATTGCTTTGTGTTAAAAAAAGGTAGTTTGCAAATGACATTTTACTACTAGCTGCATAGGACCGTAACGTCTTAAGTCTCACAGGACAATGCAGTTTTATTTTGTGCACGTTGCAAACAAATAATCAAAAGAATAATTCTTTTTTCTAGTGTGAATCCAGAGTTTGCAATATGTTTTTTGCCAGTAAACATAGTGGAGATGCTATTATTTGCTGGAGTCTACTTCTGAAAACCTGGACTGTTAGAATTGCCACTGTTGCTAGGAGTAATTTGCTGAGATTTTTTTACTATTTACTTTTCTGCTGTCTTTATTCTCCTCTTTAAGACATGCTGCACAAAAATGTAGCCTTTTTATCTAAACACTTACAGTGTGTCTCTTTGCAAGGTTGATAGTAGAAAGGGCACAAGTGATTTCCAGTTAAGCCTCTTCCTTTTGATACAGAAAGTCCTGGACATGGCAGAGATTAATATGAATATTAAAATGAATGCTTTGATTTACTGATGAAGTACAGTAGCTAAAAATAAATGAATTTTAATCTGTTTGTATTTTGAGAGAAATTTACAATTATGAGATATCCATACTATTATAGTATTTTTATATTTATCTCTTCATTAAATATTTTCAATATTGGGGAATCTGTAGCTACACTAACTTGCAGTTCAAACTCTGGAGGTTACTTATTCAACCATTCAATTTTTCTTTATAGTCTAATACTTTTATTATTATAGGTGGATATGAAGTGACATATTTTATGAAATTTTTTCAGAATAGTGCGATGCAGTTGTCAGTACACCTTTTGTGTAATAGAATACAGTGAGAGAGATATCCTGGGAAGTTTAGAAATTACCTCTCTGGTAATGCTGCTACCAACTACTGAGGGACAAACTCCCTGCTACCAGCTGAATGGCTGGTGGTGACCATCCAAAGGCATGGTGAAAGCACAGGCACAATATTGTTTATATGCATATTTTTCCCACTAGTGGATCTTTATCCTGCTTGCCTAGAGAGGGGAACAGAACGAGGCCACCAGTGTGGCTTGTGGTCATGTGAGTGCTGAGTGTTTTTGTCCACGTACACCTGTGTGGACCACCATGAATTGTCTTTGTATGTTTGTATTTGTGTCTATCGGGAATGAAGCCTGGCCTTTCAGCTGGGTGGACATGGAGCCACAGCAGCCTTGCCTCCCATGGACCACTGTCTGCTAACCCTTGACAGTCTCAATCCTTTTACTAAAAATAGAAAGGTACAAAGAGAAAATATATGCCTTGAAATCTCTCCATAAAACATGAGAAGGTTACTTTCCATTAGGAAGCAGAGAACTAAACATTTCAATTTTTCTTTATTGGACTATATTGTAAATACTACAGGAACAACTTGAGTGATTTACTTGGGGTTTTTCTGCTACAGTCTCTAGACATCTGCTGGTGGTGCTTAGGTTGAGCACTGCTGTTCATAGAAGTTTGTCTTGATTGTTAACAGCTCTAGTTCAGAAATGTCATCTCTATGTTACAAAACTATTGATGTCACTATTTGGACTGTGTTTATAGGTAGTCTCTGATGGGTGATAGGTAAAACTTCTGGAAGTAAGAGAAAAAAGTTACTAGCACTCAAAAACATAAAAAAAAGTAATAAAAGATACGTAGCACTCAGAGATGGATTTTGAGAGCTTTGAACAACATACACATTGGTCCTACTCCACTGTAAACATTTACCATGATTCCCTATGAATGAAGGTCTTGACAGGAGATTCCTTTTCAAGAGAATAGTTTAAATTTCATTCACTAAATGAGTGTAAAAATATTAGAGAGAAGGAGCACACAGGAAATTCATTTTCTTTAGAAATGCAGTCTGCAGATAATCAAGCATCTCCGATGCCCTCAGGCTTCTTTGCCTAAGGTTTGCTTCAAATGCCTACATTTGAGACCATCTGACTGCTCAGCTCAAAAGAATTGCTGTCAGTGTGGAAAGTTCCTCACTAGAGTCTGCCTGTTGGTGATCTCCTCCTGAAATACAAGAAGATAATAGGATTTTCCACAAGGTAGTTGAGATAGAGTGGCTGGAAATCACAAGGACACTACTTGTGGTTGAAAGGGAAAAAAAAATGTTGGATAAACTGTCATTTCACAATATATCTTGTGGTGTGATTTTCGATGCTACAGCTTTTCTGGGAAGCTATTTTCCTCATTGTGTGCTTCATGCTGTTACATCTGAGCACTTTGTGACTGTTGATGCCCAAAAAAGTGGATTGTTTGTAGCAGTTGCTGCTGATCCTGAGCTGAAGAGGGGGGGAGGAGGAGGTGATAGAAACATGGGGCTGTGTGGAGAAAGGACCGTTTTTGAAACTGGATGGTTTTGTTCTGGAACAGGCAAAACAAAGATTCCCAGTTACAGAATATTCTGGAAATTGAGGTGATTGCTGAAACTGAAAAATAAAAAACAAACCACTTTTTGTAAGATTCTCAATGCCTGCCAATCAGTAATAGTAGTAAAGGAGCTCTGGCACTGAAGGCATAGCTAAGCTAGCCAGAGAGAAACATTAGTAAATGTGCCTGGGATTTGACTATAGGAAATATTTACTGTTTCATGGGAAGAATTTTTCATTACAGTAGAATGACAGAAGATCAAAGTAGGTGGTTTCTTCTAGGCTGAAATATTCTGATACGTTAAATAAATAGGAAGCTCTTGAAGTTTCAGGTCAACGTAGGCTACACCTCTCTCCTCTCCTCTCCGGTTAAGGGGTTTCAGTAAGGACTGATCTAAGCTATTGTACTGCAAGGAAAGAAAGTGTATTGAGACTATCAATATATTATATAGGATGAATTTGACAGCAGATCTGTTGATGTGAGAGGGGACATTGCATTGGTCACAGCACACTCAGCACTGTCTTTTCCCATGTTGAGTTTTGTTGGGTTTTATTCCTCTTGCAGTGTTGACAATCAGTTTTGGGTGTATTGGTGGGAGATGTGTGCAGGCTTTTTTCAGAACATCACTCCTCTCAAGTTGAGAGGACATTAGGGGATTTTTGTGCTGCAAAAATATATGTCAAAGAGAAGTATTAGAGAAAACCCTGTTAACAACTTTGCAGATCTTCTGGCTTTAGGGCGGTGCTGTAGTTTATTATTTTCTGATAAAGTTGAAGCTGCTCTGAATTTCAGATTTTTTTTCTGGAGATGCAAATGAAACAGAGACTGCTTCAGGCTACTTCACTCTCCACGGTTTTGACTGAGGTAGAAGTTCTGTCAGTGTTTAAACTTTGAGATCGAAATTGACCTAAATCATTTATGCTGAAATCTTTAGAAAGGTGCTACAAAATATATAGGTTTTTTTCTTTATCAAATTTTGAAAATCTATTCAATGTTTTTTCAGTAAGACTTGTGTACCCTTTAAAATTACACTCCTAACTGTACTTCCAATATAAATGTGAGCCAGAGAAAAATAAGAAGGTTAAATAGCGGCTCTTTGTCCAGGAAGGGCAAATGGAAAAAACATGGAGTTGTTATTCAATACAACAGGGTCCCAGAAATTTATATTGAATGTGTGGATGTTTTCAGTAGGTTGTTGAGAAATCCTGAAGTAGTCTTTGGATCTTTTCTTTTTTCCATTCTTCATGGTAACTCTTTGAATTATTCAATTTGCTTGGTGTTTTCTGTGCAATTTTACAGATCATTTGGGAAAAAAATTCTGAAGGCATAATAATTGCATATGCTTCTTTCATAAAAGTAGGTTTTAAAAGTTTATTTCAGATTTTAGTATAAAAGATACCCACCTAAGTATTTTCCCTTTCTTCCACACAAGAATTCTGTTCTGTTTTAATAACTTAAAACATTACAATACATTAAAATATTTCATCTGAATAATGTATTACAATGTCATTTTCTAGATTATTCACTTTTGAACAACAAAAAGCAAGCTTCTTTTTAATTAACAATTATACATGTAAATTGAATAATTAGAATGTAATTTTATTTAAGATAAATTTTATTCATAGAAGAAAGTATGTCTGCCTTGGAATTATTCATGCTAGACTCCCTTTATAGTCAGTGTAGACTGAGGTGGTAAATCTATTCAGAATATTTAGTGAAGGCGACAGCACAATTCATTTTATTGTGAAGTTCACCACAATGTATTTTCAATTAACTGTGTGCCAGAAGTGCCTGTTTCTTCCCATTCGTTATAAAGGGAATCTAAGAGAACTGGATCAGCTGTAGTTGTCTGCATCGCAGATCTCCAGAGCTGAGAGAGGATGAAACTCACCCTAGAATATGCTAAATTCTGTAAAATTGATAGTAAACGCCTGCAAAGCTGTCAGTTGAACATTTGATGGTGTATCAGGCATGAATGCTACTTGTGAGAGATACTGCTTGTGATACAGTGGTAAATGTTTCACTTTCATGGTCTGTGATGAATGATCAGTGCAGTGTTTGGATCCATCCAAGTGTCAGCGCTGGTGTTTATCTGAATGTTTTGTTTCCATTCTGCTTGTCTGCTGAAAAATACCTGGGTTTTGGTTCTATAAGACCCTTTCCAGATTAATTATTTATATTTTTATGAGGCTTGGTCACCTATTAAATGAAATATTGAAGGGAGTTTTTGATCTGATGTAGGAGAATAATAGATGAAAAGCGTGATCTGACAAGGCTTTGTGGGTGTGTTCATAAAGAAGCAAGAGGACCAAGTGAATTGAAGTGCATGTGACTTCAGTAGCAGAACATGTGAGTGGGTGGTAGAAAATAGTTCTTTATAAGGTCCTTTTCTTGATACTTGGTCTCAAGAACAGTCAAGAGGATGGAGGAATGATAAAATAGGAAACCTTTAAAATTGAGCAAGTTCTTACCGTGACTGAATCCTCATTGAAGAAAGCTGCCAAAGACAGAAAACAGTGGGAACACTTAGAGGAGCCACTACAGACATGGAGAGCAGCAGTACTATTTGCTAAGTTTCTCAAAGGCTGTCACCCAGTTGGGCACTGTCTTCTAAGGTACAGCTAAGGCAGGTTGAAAAACTCAAACGCTTATCTGACTTACTCCCTACTTTGTGGGTTGGTTTTTGTTTGGTTTGTTTTTTTCCCCTAAAGCTAAAAATATCATTTAAAAGCAGTTCTCACTGACTAGATGTGTGGCCTCCCAGGGTGGCTTCCCTGGTGCTCCGCATGACTTCCTCACAAAGCAGTGGGGAGGCTTTATCTTAATAGTAGTCTGACCTACAAGCAAAGCTTAAATACCAGTCAGCTGATAGGTTTTCTGCTCTTAAAATTGACTTTTTTTCTAGCTGATTTTTAATTATTTTAGCCTTAATAGGTTGAATGTATGTGATGCCTACAGAGTTAGCTGGTCACAGCCTTGCTCTCCAGTTACAGTGCTGCTGTTGAGTATGTTGAGTTATTGCTTCTTCTTGCTACTAGGTTTTTCTACACCCTTAGGAAAGTGAGAACCTTGGGTTGCAGTTTAGACATAGTTTAAATGCTCTTACTAAAACAATCATCTAGTCCCCACATTGTTCTTATTTTTCTTTCCTTGGAAATCAGATACTGCAGAGTAAGATCACTTTGTTAGTGGTTGGTGAGATAAGATATATTAATGCAGTGCGGTATTAAAGATTTCTTATTCTCTGTTGTCTGGTCTCCTTAGTAGAACCCTTGTGAACATTTTACCATAGGCAAAGTAAAATTATATTCGGGTTGTAAAGGAGTACAACTTTAGTCCTTGCCAGCCAGGATGACTGAATCTTTATTTCAGCTAATTTTGTTACCAGGTAGAGTTTGTAACTTTGTCAAGTTGATTGTTAACTGCTGAATCGTTTCGTCAAGTGGCTTTACTCCACCCTGGGGTTAGAGGCACATGTGGCTTCCTTACCAGAGAGATCTGTTGGATCAGTAGTTACCTGAGTAGTGACTGAGAGACTTACAGATTTTGATAAACAGAAGTAAATTTATCAGAAGTAACTCGTTAAATTTTATAGCTAAATGCAAAATAAAAATACTCAGTGAAGTTGTGTATAAACCCAGTTTTCCTTTTGGCTAAAATATAGACTGTGGCTTACTTGATTTTTAAAATTACTTCATTGAGAAATCTAAGGAAAATAAAAATTAGTGTCATTAAAGATCAAGCAACATGCAAATTGAAAGGATTTTTCTGAAGGGAGAGATTGTCTCATCTTCCTCTATCTCTGTAACATTCGTAAGTTTTTAAGAAATGGAAATAATAGAAGTGTCTGTTAATATTTGCTGTGTAATTTCATTATTACTGCTATATAAATAATATCAACACTAGATGTCATATGCTGCAAGATGATTTACAGGCTGATATGTAGATAAAGGTCCCTGCATAGTAACACAAGGCTGTGTGTTTAAAATGGTGAAGATGAACCCAGTCGTTGGCAGTTTCATGCTTATTATTTCATCTGATATTTGTTTGGAACCAATCTAAAAATAAGTTTCACAATTATCTGAGAAGAGATGTCCATGTGAACATTTGAAGCGGGTTCAAAGGAGGGATTTGGAGAGAAGACTGGATAACACCTAAGTTCAAGAATTGGTTATAGCTTTTAAGAAATGTATGGAGGAAAGGGCCAGAGACAGAGGAAAATCACACAGATTTTCATTACAGAAGATATTTAGTCACAAAAGTTGTTGGTAAGCAGCCAGCTCCAGTGGAAGCCACTTCTAATTTGACACTCAGCTCTTCTTTTGAAATCTCACTCAGAATATTGAAATAAAAGCCAGAAGCAACATGGGATCATGGAAACAGTATTCCTAACTGTCCAAGAGAAGGCCAAGCTCAAGTTGATTGTAAATAACAGTAATTTTCTGGTCAAGGATAATTTAAGGGTGACATTGATACCTTTTTGAATCAGGAACAGTTTCATTCTGTGTTTTGGTGCTGCTGTTCCTCCTAACAGGCATAGGGACCATATATAAAGCATGATTTTTTTGGCCCACAGTATAACAAATGTAAGGATTAACCAAGTTTTGTGTTCCTCACTTCTAGTGCACACTATCTTTGGATCCGTTCTCCACAAGGCACTTGTATCCCTTTGCCACTCCTGCACATTGTCCCTCTTGGGTTTTTGTGTTGTACCAAGCCAAAGATCACTATCTATCTCTAGAAGGTCGTATTTGTATTAGTTGACACAAACCCACTAAACCAAAGAAACTCTTCAACCTATTTCCATATTTTCAGTAAAGAGAATAGCAAGTTCTTTACTGATGCTTATTTGTATAAGACTTTTCTTAGGTGGTTTTAGCTGATGGGCTACTATGTTAACACGAGTCAGTCCAGAACTGGAACTCAGAGCCTAGTGCTGACCTGCCTTTAATCATAGTAACAGTCTTTTGGAAACAAGCTATTTGAGGGAACCATAGGAGAAATGACAGCAATGCAATGAAAAAGATTGTAAGGCTGTTTAGAAGCCAGTTCAGGAGAGAGTAAGGACAGTGCTTGCATTCTCAGTGGTATTTTTGTACTGAACATTACATTAAGTCCATATGTGAAATAAACCCCGAAGAGTGTTTCTTGGCAGAGTCAAAGATTTCCATTTGAACCTAACATTGCTCTAAGTAAAATACATGATTCATATGTGCCGCAGTCTGGACTTGGTTCTAAAATTCCTAGTTTTCTCTGAAAACCTGCAGAAATTATTTGAATACTAAGGAAATTGATTTAACCCTTTTTGCCAGAGATACCATAGTTGGAATCAGAGTCATAGAATCATTTTGGTTGGAAGAGACCTTTAAGATCAAGACTGTTAACCCACCACTGCCAGGTCACCACTAAACCACCTTCCTCAGGACCACATCTACACATCTTTTAAATAGCTCCAGGGATGGTGATTCCACCACTTCCCTGGGCAGCCTGTTACAGTGCTTGACAATCCTTTCTGTGAAGAAACCTCTCCTAAAGTCCAAGCTAAACCTCTCCTGGTGCAACTTGAGGCCATTTTCTCTTGTCCTATTGCTTGTTACTTGAGAGAACACCCACCTCGCTACAACTCCTCTTTGTAGAGAGCAATAGGTCTCCTCTGAGCCTCCTTTTCTCCAGGCTAAACAACTCCAGTTCCCTCAGCCACTCCTCACAGGACTTGTTCTCTAGACCTTTCAGCAGCTTTTATTACCCTTCTTTAGATACACCCAGCACCTCATTGTCTTTCTTGTAGCAAAGTTCTTAAAACGGAACACAGTATTCAAGATGTGGCCTCACCAGGGCTGAGCACAGGGGCACAAACACTTCCCTACTACTACCTCTAGCCACACTATTTCTGATACAAGCCAAGATACTGTTTGCCTTCTTGGCCACCTGGACACACTGCTGGCTCATATTCAGCCATCAGTTGAGCAACACACCCAGGTCTTTGTCTGCAGGGCAGCTTTCCAGCCACTTTTCCTCAAGCCTGTACCATTCCATGGGGTTGTTGTGACCCAAGTGCAGGACCTGGCATTTGGCCTTGTTGAACTTTATCCCACTGGCCTCGGCTCATTGATGCAGCCTGTCCAGATCCCTCTGTAGGGCCTCCCTACCTTCAAGCTGCCTAACTTGGTGTCATTTGCAAACATACTGATGATGCCCTTGGTCGCCTCATCCAGATCATGGATAAAGATATTAAAGAGAGCGGGCCCCAGTGCTGAGCCCTGGGGAACACCACTTGTGACCAGCCACCAACTGGATTTAGCTCCATTCACCACCACACTCTGGGCTCAGCCCATCCAGCAGCCAGTTTCTCCAGGAGAATGCTGTGGGAAACAGTTTTAAAGGCTTTAGTAAAGTCTAGGTAGATGACATCCACAGCCTTTCCCTCATCTACTTAGCAAGTCTTCTTGTCATAGAAGGAGATTAGGTTAGTCAAGCAGGATCTGCCTTTCATAAACCCATGCTGATCACCTGCTTGTCCATGTGATGGCACTCAAGCTGGTCTGCTCTTTAACCTTCCCTGGCACCGAAGTCAGATCGACAGACCTATAATTCCTTGGATCCTCCTTCCAGATGGATGTCACAATTGCAAAACTCCAGTCAATGGGGACTTCCTCGGTTACCCAAGACTGCTGATTAATGAAAGGAAATGGCTTGGTGAACACTTCTTCCACCTCCCTCGCTACCCTTGGGTGGATACCATCTGGCCCAGTAGACCAGTGTGTCTAAGTGGCGTAGTAGGTCACTGACCATTTCCTCTTGGATTAGGGGGCTTCATTCTGCACCACATCCCTGTCATCCAGCTCAGAGAACAACTGGTTTTACTATTTAGGACTGAGGCAAAGAAGGCATTCAGTACCTCAGCCTTTTCCTCACCCTTGGTCACTGTGTTTCCCCCTACATCCAATAGAGGATGGAGATTCACCGTAGTCCTCCTTTTGCCATTAATGTATTTATAGAAATATTTTTGGATGTCTTTTATGACAGTAGCCAGATTAAGTTCTAGTTGAGCTTTGGCCCTTCTCACTTTTCCCATGCATTACCTCATGACATCCTGAGTTGCCTGNCTCCCACCATGGCATCTGCCTTGTTGGCCTTCCCCCTGGTTCTTACCCATAGACACTCAGCCCTATCATCACCATCATTAAGCTCAAGACAATTTAAACACATACAGGGCCACCCCACTGCCTCTCCTTCCTGGCCTGTCCTTTCTGAAGAGTTTATACCCATCTAGTGCAGCACTCCAGCTGTGTGAATCATCCCACCATGATTCCATGATGTCAGCCATATCATAGTTTTCCTGCTGTACAGTGGCTTCTAGCTCCTCCTGTTTGGTGTCCATGCTGTGTGCATTGGTGTAGATGCACTTCAGTTGGGCTATTGATCCTGTCCTGTTTTAGGGTGGAGAAGGCCTAATTCCTGCCTGATCGTTCCTAGGCACTACCGTGATTTCTAGTCCATCAATATCCCTTCTGTCTTTGNTCGACAGACCTATAATTCCTTGGATCCTCCTTCCAGATGGATGTCACAATTGCAAAACTCCAGTCAATGGGGACTTCCTCGGTTACCCAAGACTGCTGATTAATGAAAGGAAATGGCTTGGTGAACACTTCTTCCACCTCCCTCGCTACCCTTGGGTGGATACCATCTGGCCCAGTAGACCAGTGTGTCTAAGTGGCGTAGTAGGTCACTGACCATTTCCTCTTGGATTAGGGGGCTTCANGTCCCCTATCTCCACAGAGATGATAGGCTGAAGGACCTCACTAGCACGCTGTCCCACAAACATCGATGTGCCACTCCAAAGCTTATCTCTAGTGAGCCTGGTTTTATCCCATTCTCCCTGGAAATCTAGTTCAAGGCTATTTTAGTGATCCCTGCCAACTCCTGTGCAAAAATCCTTTTCTCCCTTGGAGACAGGTGAACCCTGTCTGTCGCCAGCAGGCTCGGTGTTGTGTATACTGACTCATGATCAAAAGATCTGAGTCCTACTGGTAACCCCAGGCTAGGAGCCAGGTATTGATCTGATGGATCTTCCTGTTCCTTCCCTCATTAATTCCCTACAACTGGGGGGATAGAGTAGAGCACACTACTTGTGCTCCCAGTCCCTTGACCAGTTGTCCCAATGCCCAAGTGCTTGGTATGAGTCTTATGATGGGAACAAATGGGAAGCATTTCTTTCTAGGAAAAATACAGAATTGGAGGCCAGAGAGGAGAACTTGACATAAGGGATTTCTGTGAAGACTTCAAATTTCAGAATTAGCTCTTCATAGACTTCCATCAGCAGTGAAGGTGGTATCATTGGCAGCCTTTCAGATTCTCCCTTTGCTGTTAGCCCAAATGACCACCAGTATAACCTTGCTCTTCACCATAGTAGGCTATTACTGGTGTTTATGGGAATTCTGGTAGTGTTCATAGCAGTTCGTAGACAAGGGGCCAGTTGAATGGAAGACTTAAAAAAATCAGGATAGAAGTCTGTATTTTTTCTTTGATAGACAGCTAGTGATCTGTGAGCAGATTCTTCCTCTTAGAATAGAAATAGTCACTGCCTCCTACTTTTTTTTTTTTTTATAGCGTGCAGGAGATTCCTGGACTGTGAAACAGAGAATAATAAGGAGTGTTCTAGCACTATATAATGAATAAAAGTATTAATAATTTCTTTTGCTAGATATGCCTTTCAACATCAGGTAAATAATAATACTCTTCACAAAATTATTTAAACTAGCTTATACTTCTATACAGCTGTCAGTAATGACTAAAAAGTGCTTGCTACTGCACTGTGATTGTTTTCTTATAGTACATTTAGGGGAGAAAGTATTTTGAGTTAATGAAATAACCACAGTTATTCAAGGTTTAACACATCAGTATTGACATACTGTGCTGGAAGCTGAACGATTCAATAATTGTTCAATTCCTTACATGTTAGTTTTAAATTACAGGGCTTGGCTCTTCTGTATGTTGTAACTCGTGGCTTACCCACTGTTCTCTTTATGCTCAGAAAACTTTGGGTTTATGCCTGCACTGGAGTTTGCAGAGGAACTTTTTTAATAGCAAGCTGGACTTACATGGGCTAATGCAAGGACCAGAGGGGTTTTGTGAAAGGGAACCCTGCACAGATTCATTTACTGTGTTGCCGAAGCTCACCTTTTTCTCATACCTTACTTGTCTTGCTTAAAGCAATGGTGCAATTTGCTGTGTAGTTTGTTTTGCATTCAAAATCGGTAAATTTCACTGGCTTTGAGCAGATTCAGACTTGCTTAGTCTGCAGCTGTCAGAACTACTTTTATAATTTCATTTTACACTAGCTTTAATTTTGGTTTTATTTTTTGATACATAAGTACTTTTTCATATGTTTTTATATGCATGCATATATATGCATGTGTAAACATATCTATAGCTATAATATATATAGTGTTAGTTTAGAGAAACAAAGAGACCATAAGATGGTTTTCATGCCCTAAACATGAAAGATTTTATTAAAACCTGAAGAAATAGTTGTGTTGATGTAAATTTCCCGGAGTGAGGGAATGTGCCAGTTGTTTATTATTCAAGTTCACAGCCTTGTGATCTTGAGTGTCTTGCTGCTTTTCTGCAAATGCAGATAGTGGTAGGTGTGAATGTTACAGCCCTTTCTTTTTTGTCACTATTTCCAACACGGTTTTGATGCTTTTGTCACCTCAAGTTTGGATTCTGCAAAGAGCTACAGCTCGAAGCAAAATCTGGCAACTGCAACTAGAGTAAAGTCTGGCTGCCTGTGGCTGAGTGGTATTTCCCATGGGCAGCGCAGATTTTTGCTCTGAAAATCTAGAATTGAACTTTTTGTACCTCGAAGTTTTGAGCCAAATTGCAGGGATCTATAGCACTGCTCTGAGAAAGTCTTACATACCAAATACTAGTGATAAAAATGGAGTCCTGTTGAATAATGGATTTATGGATGTAAAATGTATTAATTTACCCTTGTTTGGATGCAACTGAACTGAACTTTAAGTCACACGTTCAGGTGGGCTTTTCAGTGTTGGCTTGACTTTCCCCTACACTGAGGACCTGATCCTTTGACTCTTGCATGAGATTAAAGAGAGTAAAAGGGGGAATACTGTGCCACTTTGAAGCCCTTTTTTGTGTTCAGAGTGAGGTGCTGCTTGCTTTTGGCAGCTCTGGTGTTGGTCACACCCATTTATGAGACACAGAAGTTGAGTGACAAGCAAGGAGAACAAGTAATCGAACCTAATTTTTCCTCAAGCCCAGCAGTGTTTTTTTTTAAAATGCCACAAAATTGTTCTCAAAATTTTGCATATGGTTCTTACTGAAGTTTTCAACTCATCTAGAGATGTTTGGATAATTTTTTATCAGGTAACTTTGAAAGAAGGGCAAATGCTAAGCTTAGGCAAGGGAGTAGCCTTCTGGTGAGGTTTTTTGGAGTTCTCTCTTGGAAAAAAAATCTTCTAATACTTCTTGCTGCTGCAGTTGAAAATCTACTTGCTGATAGTCTTACTTGAGTAGGGATATTCTTTGTGCTATGAAGTGATAGTAAAACAGTGCAATGACACTTAAAGATTTAAATCCATCCTAGAGCTTTTCGTCATTTGATTAACAGAGAAAAGTGCCTTTCTATTTGTTAAAGAACAGAGAATCTGCAAGCAGGCAGGACGTAAGCACTTCTCATTTTAGATTAGGATACACGTAACTTTTAAAACAACGAATTTTGTTTTTATCTCCGCAAAAGCTTAATTCTGTGGTGGAAAAAAATTATACTAATAGTTACTACTGAAACTGCCTTTTAAGCTATTGGTTTACTCATTAGAGAGAAGTTTGGGGTATAAAAAAGGGATACTGGTTTGACAGCCTTCAAATTCTACTTTTATGCACAGGATTGCAGCCTAGTGCAGAAACATCTGAGCTGTTAAGGATAAGATGAAATACCTACCTTGTGCTATGAGAGAGCATTGATATCCCTTCAGCATTTGTGTCTTCTACAAAAGTTCTTCTATAAGCCTACATAAATCTTAGTAATGGAAAACAATAGGCTAGAGCATCAAGTTGTGCCAGGGGAGGTTTAAGTTGAACATTGGGAAGAATTTCTTCACTGAAAGGATTGTCAAGCACTGGAGCAGGCTGCCCAGGGAAGTGGTTGAACCACCATCCATGGATGTGTTTAAAAGTTGTGTAGATATGGTGCTGAGGGACATGGTTTAGCAGTGAACTTGGTAAAGTTAGGTTAATGGTTGGACTCCGTGACCTTAAAGGTCTTTTCCAGCCTAAATGATTCTATATAGTCAGTCAAATAGGGTTGAAATTAAAGAGAATTTCAGCAGAGTTGTTGGGAGGGAATATAGTAAGGTTTTAAAAAAATAAGTAAGATTTTTAAAAAATAAAGAGAGGGAGATAAATATAGGCAGGATGGTTTCTTTATTTGGTACAGTTCAGTTAACCTTGGTGTTACTCTAGCAGAGATTATTAATATTTGTGTGTGCAACATACCATTTTGTAAGAAAAAGTGTCTGATGTACAGCTTTCACAGGTCAACACAAAAACATTGTGCTATTCTGAAGTCAGATGCACTGTAACCTGATTCAGGAGTGAATCACATGCTTTAAAATACCACAGCATGGAATTCCACTGGTGATAAAGAGCTAAATATTGGTTAGCCTGTGAAGCATTTTGCCTGTGTTGCTAAATCCTTTTCCTCTGAAAACAAAAAAACCCCAAGCAAAAAAAATCTGCTATCAATTTTTGGCAACATATTTAATCTCAAGTTTGGCATATTCCTATTTCCTAACAAATGCATCTTTCATGTCAGCTATCATGGAGTGAAAGACAGATTTCTCTGAGGAACATTTTTGCTGCCAAAATAGGGCAAGAGAGAGGGGATTGTTTTGTTTTTATCTTTTCCTCTGATTACTTTGTTACCACTTATTTAAAAGAACAGCATTTTAGTAAGAAGTTTCATTTTCAACTCAAGCTCTTCAGAGATTTTAAGAAGGACAAAAGGACAGCAATCCACATGACCAAATGGCTATTGTCAAGCCATCCTTTCATGATTCCAGAATAATTGTTCGTACTTGCAGACTGTTTGGAGTAGGGAACAGCCTGGAGAGGAGATGAACAGTGACTTCTGCTGGTTTTATGTGTGCAGGGGCTTATAGGAACAGTGTTTCTGCAGTGACTTCTGGAACATATGTGCCATTTGATTTAGCCTCATATTACCTCTCTGGGAACTGTCCTTCCTGCCTTTGCACAGAATTCTTGCGCTATTGCTGTCTCTCTGACCCCTGGCCTACAAAGAGATAGTCTTTCTTCTCTCCCATTTCCTATCATTCATTCTCCCTTCAGAAAAAAAAAATATTATTTTTGCATACCTTAAACTTGCTTTAGCCTTTTGGAATCACAGGGCTTGTATGATATGTCTCAGTTCTTCCATTTCAGAACTGGATTGTAACTTCTATAATTCTATAATTGAGGAGTGGATGACCCACCAGAAGGCTGTGCTGCCATCCAGCGAGACCTGGACAGGCTGGAGAGTTGGGCGGGGAGAAATTTAATGAAGTATAACAAGGGCAAGTGTAGAGTCTTGCATCTGGGTAAGAACAACCCCAGGTACCAGTATAGGTTGGGGACTGAGCTGTTGGAGAGCAGNGATGATCTTTTGAGGTCCCTTCAATCCATAACATTCCGTGATTCCTTGCTGGCAAGAAGCAGCAGAGAGCTGCATTGTCTCAGGAGTCAGTCTGTTGTTTCCCTTTCATTTCTAAGCTGATCCTTTTTGCCAGTATAGTGTATTGTCTGCTTTGAACTGCCTCTCAAGCATTCAAGAGAAGACTTAAATTCTTCCCAGCCTCTGTCATCTGCATAGGTAAGGGTTTGCATTATGTTGTACTTCCATATTATTCTAGAGTGAGAAAGCAAGTAAGAGTCTTTCCTCCTCAATGAATGCAGTACTAGCAGGAAAAGTATTTTATATATTTTAAAGAAGTAGTAAGTACAGCATTGACATCTGACTAAAGATACAGGAAAGGAGAATGAATTTTTAAGAAATTGCTTTGACTTTATCTATTTGCAAACTGCCAAATGCACTACTATTCAGGACACTGAGTAGAAAAAAAGTATTTCATCAGTTTTGTGAATTAATAACATTTATTGCAATACAACACAGAATTGTAGAATAAACTTTGCCAACTAAAATTTGCCACATACTGACAGAGTAATTATATATGGTACTCAATGATATTTCAGTAATTTGTCTGGATCTTGGCTCTTGACTCCTAAAAGAAATGAAGGAGAGCTCTCCAGTAGTAATTATCTATCAAGAATGTTATCACTAACATGGCTAATCAAAATCTTGGCAAGAAGAAAAGAGAGCTGTCGTAATAGATCCTTACCACTTTAAGAACATGGGTGGAATTGTGTGCTAATTATTTTTCTTCATTTTGTTGCCCCCCTTGCAGAACTTTTCTTTTTGTTCGAGATGGTAACCCAAATAAACGGAATGTGCACAATGAGACATCTATGCACTTACTGTGTATGGGACCTCAGATCATGATCTCAGAAGGAGCTCTTCATCCTCGCCTCACACGCCCCTCAGAAGATGACTGCAGAAGAGCAGATTGTCTGCAAATGATCCTGAAGTGGAAGGGAGCAAAGCTGGATGAAGGACAATATGAACGAGCAGCCATTGATGCTGTTGATAACAAAAAAAATACACCTTTGCACTATGCTGCTGCCTCAGGGATGAAAACCTGTGTCGAGGTAAAAGTTCATATATAATCACAAGTCTATATACTGCTGTTAATAAATGACATGCACGGTGTTTCATAAATCTGTTTCGGGGGAAAAAAAATCTGATATAGTATACTGAATTAACTTTTTTATTCTATTTTTCATTAATTGGAAAAATGACAAAGATAAACAGCCCCAAATGTACACTGTAGAGAACAACGAAGAAACTATTACATATACATTAATTTTATGACATAAACTCCTCAGCACAAAGAAGACTCATGTAGGCTTATAAAAACTGGCAATCATTACAGGACTAACACTGGAGAAAAAGCTTCAAAGGTAGGCATAGTTGTACCTGTATGTGTAAAGAGAAGTGAAATAATTGCCTGAGAGAAAATGAGGGCTCTTTTTTATTCTGCTCTGTAGTTGAGACTGGGGAATGCTGTCCATGTTTCAAGAACAGGTTTGATGTCTTTAATTTACAGTGCCCAGCTTTTTTAGAAGATGCCATCCATCTGTGCTAACATACTTCAATATAATTATCTTTTTAAAAATTACTGTAATGTTTGTGAAAGTAGTAGATAGTAATGAGTAATTGGGAATCATAATGACTTTTAAGGTCTCCCATCAAATTTATTTTTAAACTATACCAAGTAGTGAGGACTAGTATTTAATTGTGCTGGTAATTTAATTTAAAAAACATAGGAACAGACATCTAACATTTTCAAACATAGCCAACATTTTCATGAGTCTGTCTATTATAACATCAAGATTTCCATTTTGAGTGGTAATAATTAATTCAACATAAAATTTGATACTACCCTTCGCCCATTAACTTCACATCATCAGCAAAGTGTATCGCCTCAATATTCACCTGCTTTTCTAGGTAACTTCTGCATATCTTAAACAGTCATGTCCTAGCACCTGTGGGACTTCACTGGTGACTTTTCTCTGCAGTAAAAACTGATACTCTTCTCCAATTTTCCCTGGATCTGTTCTTAGTATTGGTATTACTTTTACCACCTTCTAATCTTGTACTGTGACAGATTTAAGCAAAAAGTTGCATATTATAATAAGTAGTTTGGAAGTTTCATGTTTGAGTTCCATTAGGACTCATGAATAAGTACCATCTGGTGCTGGGTATTTATGTTAGTATTTAGTTTATTGGTTGTTCTAGAACCTCTTCTGCTGAGACTTCAATTTGGAACTGACTTCTTTTGTGTCCTTCATAGAGCATGTGTGGTAAATTCACAGAGAATCTGGGCTCCAACAATTCCTGTCACTCTTCTGCTTTATGTTATTTGAGATTGCTTTTGCACTTTGTTCAGAGACTGACTTTACAAACACACTGACAGATTTACTCTGTGATGGTTTTAAATTATTTATTCTGAGTTGTTACAAACTTGGCATACTACTGAAAATACATTCAGAGTCTTCTTTATTTTGATTTTACGTTTACCTTTTCCAGAACTTGTTCTTTACATATTCTTCAGCTGGAGACAACTTGAGCTTCTTGTTTCCCCTGTGATTCTTTCCCATGGTTCTGCCTTCACAGATTCTTCTGATATTTCTAGAATTTTTTTCCACGCTTTTAGTACCACTTTTTTGAAAGTAAGCAGGGGATTATTTGTCTTTGTCCTGCTTCTGTAAGAATGGTGAATCTAAGTACATTTGGGGAATTGTTATTGAGTGGTTCTTTGGTGGTAACATCTTGAACTAGGTCTTGTAGACTACTCTGGACAAAGTCAGGAGTTGTTTCTCATGTTTGCTAAATATTTTGTCTATTATTAAGTCAGTTATGTGGTCTGAAATTTTAATTTAAGGATGATGTATTAGCATAGCATTTTCTCGATATACTTGGGAGATGCAGGGACTGAAGTTCCCTTTATTTTTGTGGTTTCTGCCCTTGCAACCTTTCTATTCTTGGTCAGCATGTCACTTACTGTTACAGTTTTAATCAGATGGTCACCAAAGCTTTTTTGTTTAAGTCCGGAATTGTGTTTCACTGGGATTCTCTGGTATTTGCTCATAGAGCTAGCTCATCTGTTAGTTTAAAGATCATCCCTCCTAGTTTTCTGAAATTGTAATGATCAGAAACTAAGCTTCCTTATGCCATTTTCTATGCAGTAACTTAAGCCTCTGTTTCTCTGGTCCCTTACTAAGTACTGGGCGAAGTTAAGAGGATGCTGCTGTTAGATGCTAATACTTAATCTCTGATATCACGGCCTGAATATCGCTCCTGTACCTTCACTTTTCTCTGCCCCATGTTTTCACAGTTCTGCAAGCAGTTTATCTTCAACATGTCCCTAGAAATTATTTACACACTTAGTGATTTTCACCAAGGAGGCAGGTCATCATTCAAGCTTTGCTAGCTGAGTCATACTCAGACCCAGCTAATTATGTACATGGTAACTGAATGACATACAGGTATTGCCTGGCTATTCCTGTTAACTATAAGGATTCTTTCCTTATTTGTGTGGTTATAAAATTGATTTAGTGCCTCTTTCGATGTGATTATTTGTAAACAAATTTCAGTCTCCTAGTTCTATCTGTCAATTTTTAATTCTTTTTAGATTTGTTAAACAAAAGTACTAATTGCCATTGTCTACTTTTCTCTTGTTCTCCTTTCTAGTGCCATTTTTTTTAATCCAGCTGCCTGATAAGTTCTGCCTACAGGCACTTTCAGTCACAATTGTTCTATGTAGCCTTCCTCAGGAAGATCCATTTGCTTTTAAATATTATTGTACATTAGAGGATAAATGTGCTTGTCAGATGATGGGAGATATCAGATTTTAGCACTTAATGGCCTCTTTGAGCTAAGTTGGTGAGAAACACATGAAATTATTTGACAAGAGAATGGTTGTTTCTGGCAGAGAAATGGTAAANGTAAACAGAAGAAAAGTCTAGTAACCAGTTACCAACATATTTCAACTTCTGGTATTTACAAGCTTACTCACATTCATGAAATTATGTCTGTTACACTGATTTGTTAAGTGTTTAGAGTTGTACCCATATCAGTATATACTGCAAAAAAAGAAAAGCAATTACATTATCCATAGCAACCCTTATTTCTTTATCTCTACACTTGAGATTCCCAGGTAACTTACACTTCAAATTTACAAGGGATTTGAGCAGGAAGTCTTCTGCCTTCATGACCCCAAATGGGTCTATACAGTGGTATTAGAGGTAGACAGTTGTTCAAAAGTTTCAACTTCAAGAGCACGAAGCAGATGGGCTCCCACAGTAAGATCCAGGCAGACCATAATGTCAGAAAGAATCACAGTCGCTGCAGAGTAAATTGTGGCTCTGGAGCTGGGCTGCAGCTTTTAACTGCAAGCTGTAAAACCAATTGGTTTTAAACTCATCATGAAAGTTCATGGGTTTTGTGTGTTTCTTCACCAGTTATCGTTCTATTTCTCACTCTCTGTGATACGATTCATTAGATGAATCCAGCTACCAAGCTGCTAGTTCCCCACTTAATTATATAAACAGGATTATGTTATCATGACAATACATACTGTTCAACTGACTAAACCATTTCTGACTAATTTGTTTTTGGTTTGTCTTGAGGAAGAATTTACAGTCTAATCCACATGGATTGCTATTTGGCAGAGTTTGGACAGTTATGTGGCCTAACTAGTCATGGTTTCTGCATTAGAAACCTAGAGTACACCCCCAGGTTCAAAATTCATTGTGTGCCCTACCGTAGAGTAGAGGACCTTGGATCCTAAGATTAGTATCTGAGTTGTCTTAAGTCCTTCAGTATAGTCCGTAGTCCTTCTTAACTCTTTTAACAGGAACAGGATTATGAACAGAAGCACTACATCATGAAAAGCCCGAAACAGAGCTTAGTGAAGGAATTAAACAATGATATTTTTGTTCTTGGAAGTATTAAAATTCTTAACAAAAAGAGATAAAAAACTGAATTCCCTAATCCTCAAGTCATCTTCACCTCTCTACTGAACTGAAGGCTACTTAGAATCCCAGGAATGCCTTTTCTCAGTTTTGTGGTGTTTGCTGTCAGTTCAGAGCAGCAT
>VYZX01006536.1:6153-46829 GCA_013401335.1 Brachypteracias leptosomus
TACTGCTTACCCTGGCGAGTCTTAGGGAGAGTGATGTAATCTATCTGCCAGGCCTCTCCATACTTGTAGTTCAACCACCGCCCCCCATACCACAAAGGTTTCATTCGTCTGGCTTGCTTTATTGCAGCACATGGACACAGTCATGGATAACCTGCGCAATAGCACCCATAGTCAAATCCACCCCTCGGTCACGAGCCCATCGGTATGTGGCATCTCTTCCTTGGTGGCCAGAAGTGTCGTGGGCCCACCGAGCCAAGAACAGTTCACCTCTGTGTTCCCAGTCCAAATGCGTTTGGAAGACTTTAGCTGCCTGATCCACCTGATGGTTGTGTTGCTGTTCTTCAGTGGCCCGGCTTTTAGGCATATGGGCGTCCACGTGCCACACCCTTATGTTCAAGCCCCACGTTGGGACTCCAATTTTCTGTCTCCGTTTAGGGCTCAAGGCAACCCCCATGGAACAGAATTAGTTTCATCCCTCTTCCCCCTCCCCTCTTCTCTCCCAAGGGAGGAAGAAAGGCCTCACACAAAACTGGAAAATTAAGATCACAACTTTTAACAGGGAGTAACAAAAGGGATATCAGAGGAAGGGAAATATCCAGAGGTAACAAGGGAAGGTATATATACAAATAAATACAACATCGATCCTCGGATCTTGCTGGATTCCTCCCGAGCCACGTAGAGTTGTAGCAGCCGCAGAGCTGTCCGGAGCCAGCAGCAATCCCAGCGAGGAGGGGGCGAGCGGAACTTCTTGTGTCCTTTTATAGAGTGGCAGGAAGGGGAATGGAATAGTCGCTCCACCTTCCCCAAACCTTAAACCACAACACCCTGTATGTCTTCTGTACTCTCACTTAAAATCATTAGTACTTTACATTTTGGATAGATCCCAAAATGCAATTGTTAAGTGGAAAAACATCAATTAATGAAAAAAATTAAACACCATTAGAAGCAGCAGTACTCTAGGATGAGTTCTTCCTTAACACAGTTAAATGTAATTGTAATAAAAATTATAAGTGATTGTAGAAAATATTTATTTTTAAAGCTAAACTAGCATGATACTAAACTTTGAAAACAGATTAATATTATGAGTATGGTTTGAATAATCTGGTAATTTGGTCACAGTCTAAGGTAACGGTTTTAATGCACTCACATGCAAAGCTGTCTATATAAAAACTATCATGGGAAGTCTGCCTTGAAAAGCAGTGACTCAGAGGCTTAATATTCTTTGGAGATATCTTCCTCAGACTGAGGGAACTGCTGTGGCACTAAACACTAGTGAAATCCTTAGAAAAACAAAAACAGGTAGTGGACTGAGAAAGCAATCTTGCTTTTCCTTCTGCAGCACTTGAATAGACAGCCTCTAGAATGCTGTCCCTGCTTCTGGCGCCAGCTCATTGAAATGAATAAAAGACTCCTGGAAAATATCTATGCTAGAAACACAGATCCAGTCCAGTATGCACAGTGAGAAAAGCTGTATTATGTGATTCTTTGGGCATGTTTGTCCTACACTGGGACCTATTTGTCCTACTAATTAGGCCTTAGAAAATTCTTCTGTTCACTCTCTCTGTTTATAGACCTCTGGAAAGATGTGGAAGGTTTGGGTTTGAAGTCAAAGGAATTTAAGCTTGAAATAGATGCAATTTCCTAAAAAGAAGGATAATTTCTCACTAGATTAGGTTCAATAGGAAGAGAATAAACTCATGTTGGCTGTGTCTGGAAGTTCACAGGCATCTGAGAGATTTTGCGTTAAGCAAAGTTAGTTTTGTCAGTACTGATGCGAGAGTAACTAACCTAGATCCAGCATCAGTGTGTTGGATCCCACAGCATTACTTAAGTAATGCAAAATAATTAATCTAGTAATTTTGTGAGATCCATCACAGTAGACCTAGTCGCCTACAGACCATGGAGGTCAACAGTGGAACAGATATTCACAACTCAGCCTGTAAAGGACTTCACACTGAAGCAGATGGTTATGTCCTGAAGGAAGTGACAGCCCGTGGAGAGCCCACACAAGAACCGGCTCCTGGCAGGAACTGTGACCCATGGAGTACCATTTTGTAATACTCTATTCCTGATGGATTTCAGTCCAAGGAGAGGACCCTTGCTGAAATAGTTCTTGAAAGACTGTGAGAAGGACCCACACAGGAACAGGGGAAAAGTGTGAAAAAGAAGGAGTAGCAGAGAGAAGCCGTTATGCAAGCCCCTGTATTGCTGGGAGTGGAGGAGTCAGGAGTGAAGGAATGAAGCTGATCCTGAGAAAAATGGGTGAAGGTGCAGGGAACATGTTTTAGGCTTTGTCATTGTTTCTTGCCATCCTACTCTAGTTTTAATCAGCAGTAAATGAAATGAATCTTCCCCAAGTTCGTTTTCCTAGTGACAATAATTGGTTAGACATCTCCCTGTCTTAGCCCAACTCAGGAACTTTTTCATTATATTTTCTCCCTCTTTGTTGTTGAGGAGGGGCAGTGATAGGGTAGCTGGGTAGACTTCTGGCAGTCAGTCAAGTGACACCACAAGTAACTCACCACAAGTGACTACCCAAATGGTCTAGAAACGAAAAATTCTGAAGCATATTGATCAGCATAACTGATTATTTTACCTTTCATATCCTGTCAGTGCAATCTGGGGAAATATCAATAGTATTTTAGTAGGAAACTTTCCACATTTATGGAAAGAACTGACTGATGTTTACTATTAAAATGTAGGTACTAATATTTCAAAAATCTCCTCCTAAGAATACCATTAGCGTTCTAATGTCTTCCGTTCTTAGAACCCATATGCACCCAGAAGAAATCAACATGAAAATATTATCATCTATATATATGCCAAATGTTATTTTAAGTGTAACTATAAATATTATGAGTCTGATGTTATTGTTTTTTATGTTTTCTTATTCACAGTGGGCAAACTAAACTCATGACATATCTGACACACTGAAAACATGCTTGAACAGCTCTTTTAAGTTGCAAGTCATTAAAGCGGTGTCTGTGTGGCATGTGGATATAGTTCTAAGAGAACTTACATGAAGATAAAAAAGCAACCTCTTAGAGAAGGCATAAGTACATTTTAATTAGAATGAATTAAATAAGAATAACAGATCAAATATATTGTATCATTTCTGTTATACAGAAACTACTGAGGCCTTTAAAAAGTTTCAGTTAATTAAGTTCATCAAGTCAGTGCTTGAACAGATGTAGGAGGTATTAGCATGGACAGAAAAGAAAAATGAGGGAATGATCTGCTATATCTTTCTGTACAAGGAGGTTTCAGACAAATGCATACAATTAACCAATGTCTTAATTGTTCTAACGGTACACTACTCAATTCTGTGGTTAAAAAAAAGAAAAGGAAAAAGAAAAAGTTTAATGAACTGTTCCAGCAGTACAAGTAATTGCTTTCATTCTCATTAAAACTAATAACATGCTACGTTCTGCTGAACACCGAAGACTCAGAACTGTACCATATCAGCTACAAATGTCCAGTAAAGGAAGAACTGCAGCTGAAGCTTTTCTGACATTATTGATAGTGTCTGGGCTTTTTTTTTATTTCTGGGAAAAAGGGGGCATCATTATGGAATTTGTAAAAAAAAAAGAAATCTCCATTTTGTCTGTGCTTGTCGTTACTTTTTCTAAATAGAAGTAGACCAGAATAATTTTATTTGTTAAAAGAAATGGATAGTTAATTATTTTCACTTTAATATTAGATTTACGTATACTTCGTAGACTCTCTGTTCCTGTTAAGTACTGTAACTCATTTCTCTGTTCTTTGACTCGTGATTTGAAGTGAATAGAGGAGTACTATTAAAAACTTTGATTTATATGATAGGAAGTATATGATTATGTTCAGTGCACCCTCAGCAAGTTTGCAGATGATACCAAGCTGGGGGGTGCAGATGATACCAAGCTGGGGGTGCAGTTGATATGCCAGAGGGACGGGATGCCATCCAGAGAGACCTGGATAGGCTGGAGAGGTGGGCCCAGATGAACATTATGAGGTTCAACAAGGACAAGGGCAGGGTCCTGCACCTGGGCTGGGGTAACCAGCACTATCAGTATAGGCTGGGAGAGGATATACTGGAGAGCAGTCCTGTGGAAAGGGACTTGGGGGTGCTGGTGGATGAAAAACTGGATATGAGCCACCAATGTGCAGTTGCAGCCCAGAAGGCCAATCACATCCTGGGCTACATCAAAAGAACTGTAGCCAGCAGATCCAGAGAGGTGATTCTGCCCCTCTACTCTGCCCTGCTGAGACCTCACCTGGAGTACTGCGTCCAGTTCTGGAACCCCCAACACAAGAAAGATGTGGACATATTGGAGCGTGTCCAGAGGAGGGCCATCAAAATGATCAGGGGAATGGAGCATCTCTCATAAGAAGACAGGCTGAGAGAGTTGGGACTGTTCATTCTGGAGAAGAGAAGGCTCTGGGGGGACCTTATAGTGACCTTCCAATACCTGAAGGGGACTTACGTAAGGGTGGGGGAAGGTCTATTCAAAAGGGCTTGTAATGATAGGACCAGGAGTATTGGTTTCAAGCTGAGAAAGGATAGATTTAGATTGGATATTAGAAAAAAGTTCTTTAATATGAGGGTGATAGATGACTGGAATGGGCTGCCCAGGGAGGTGGTGGAGGCCCCATCCCTGGAGTCATTCAAGGTCAGGCTTGATGGGGTTCTGAGCAGCCTGATCTAGGTAGAGATGTCCCTACTTGTGTAGGGAGGTTGGACCAAATGACCTCTAGAGGTCCCTTCCAGCCTGAAACATTCTATGATTCTGTGATAAGCTAACACTCTCTGACACATATTCTGAAATGGGATTTTAAAACAATTAATTTTCCTTCCTTGCTTGAAAGCAGCATACATAGGCAATTGATCCTAACATCAGCCTCTAACCTGTGAGTACTGAAGTGAGCTGATCACTTATGGGATTACACTTCTCAAATTCAATGCAATTCTTAAAAATTGAAGAAATTTCTGTAAAGGTACGTTGAAATAAATTTTAAAAGTGTACTGTAGTGTAGTACAGTTCAGAATAATTGCTTTCATAAGACAGGGATGGGGAAAACTCTCTTAACATCTTTCTGTAGAAAAGGATTGGGAGTTATCCTGAGTATCTGTGATCTTACAGCACAAAAATGATCCTGTCATGAAGCAGTTGAAATGTTTAACATATTATTAGTACATATCTGGTATATTTTTTTCTATTTTAGCTCTGGTATGATACCATCCATGCTACCAAGATCAGTTTTCTGCATTTTATATGTGACCAAATTGAAAAATTGAAAAAAATGAAGGTTTGAGAACTAAATCTCATAACATGTGACTGAAATTATTGTAGAATTTTAGTCTAAAGACCTTCAGAGTGAGAGAAGATGGTAGTCCTCATGAAATAAATGACTGATACATAGAGGAGGGTTATCTGATTATCATATATATGGTATAGATGAGAAGTGCTGAAAACAAATGTCAGCAAGAAAGTTTCCAGTTAGACATTGAGAAAAAAATTACAACAGTAAAGATAATAAAGAACCAACCTAGACTACCTGGGGAAAGATTGTGGAATCCATCAGTGGGACAAGGTCTTTAAAAACATATTAAACAAACATCAGTCAGTAATTATTCCCCCTTGGGTCACAGGAATAAAACATAAGACTTCTCAAAGTCCTTTCCAGATCAGTTTTTATAAAAGTCAGCGTGAATATTTGATAAAAATTACCTGATTGACCACAAGAAAAGAATTTATGAAATTAGGAAAATAAGTAAGAAATAGATGGGAAATATGATTCTGCTTAGAGGTGGAATTAGAATCTGTGGTTTTATAGGTTTAATTTGAGAGATAAACTTTTGCTGTGATTCAATGAGTATGTAAATGTGAATTCCTGTACTTTTTATGTTCATTGTTCTAATTCTTTACATTGGGATAATATATTTTTAAATCACAGTACATTAAGACAAATTTTAAAATCCTATACCTGCTAAGTGTTCATTGCAATTTCTAACTGAAAAGACTCAAGTTTGAGTTTCCATTGTATTACCTCACTGATATGTGAAAATATTAAAATGTGCTTTTAACTTGCAATCTGTCCATATAATGAATCAGCTGGATATAGCTGATTCACCTCAGCAATACCATAGGACGTTGGTCACCATGTCACGAATATGATACAATGAAGAGATACAGGTTTAGTGGTACCAAGTGGCCAAGACTGAACCTTCAGGAGTTCTGTCATGATTTGTGTCACTGACTTAATGTGGGAGTGCCTGCATCATTCACCCTTGAAAAATGTCATGGGTGACAGCACCTGTTTCCTTGTGGGTGTAAACAGTGTGTGCAGGTCCAGTATACAAAACTGTCTGAAAATGTTTGCCAAAAGCAGGTTGTCTTAGAGTGAAAAAGCACCCTGATCACCTCAAGGTGATCATGTTGAAAATGAAATTGACCATCAGTTGCTTGCCTGTGCCCAAACGCTGGCAGCAGGGGCTGCACAGAGGCCTCTGTGAGGAGGAGATGGAGCTGCCTCGTGTCAGGCACAGCTATTTCCAGCTGGCTCCAACTGACCCATCACAGGGCACAGCTGAGCCCAGCAGGCAAGATGGTGGCACCTTGAGGAAAATCTGTTTAAGAAAGCATAGGAAGTATAAGAAAGCAGAGAAGAGTGAGGGGGGAAAAAAAGCCCAAAAGAAAAACCACAATTGTGAGAAACAGTCCTGTGAACAACAAGAGAAGGAGAAGAAGATGCTCCAGGTACCTGAGTAGATATCTACACTGCAGCCCGTTTTGGACCGCTTAAGGAGGTGGATATTCCTAGAAGGAAACTGCAGCATGTGGAAAGACCGTGCTGGAGCAGGGAAAAAACATGAGAAGGAAGATACAAACTTACAGACTTACTATAACTTCCATTCCCCATCCCCCTTCACTGCTTGGGGAGTGGGGAGGATGTAAAGGAGTCAGGAATGAAGGAATGAATTTGAGCATGGGAAGGGGGTGTATGGAGGAAAGTGTTGTTTTAATTTTATCTTATTCAAGTCTATTTTAAATTTCTATAAATTAAGTTAATTTTCCCCAAACTGAGTCTGTTTTGCCCATGACAGTAAGTGATAAGTGATCTTCCTCTCTTTATCTCAACCCAGGAGATTTTCCATCTTATTCTCTCCCGTTGTCCTGCTGACAAAGAGAAGAGAGAGAGACTGAGTGGGTACCTGGCAGCCAGCCAAGGTCAGTCCACCACGGTCGTATTATGGGTTAACCAAGGAATTAGAAAGAAACACGAAAAATGAGTGAACCTGAAAACAAGCCTGGAAATTTGTAAAAGGTGGAGTGAGAGGTTTGGAAGAGGGATGAGGAGCAGTGACCCTGACTGGACACTGCCAGGTGTCACCCTGTTGCATCTGTACCTGTGGCATTTGTAATCCTGCTTAGGCCAGGCCCAGTACCTCCCTGTGGGGTGCAGGAGCAGCCTTCACCCAGCCAGTGCCCCACAGTGCAGGAGTGGCACGGGTCCACAACTTCCCAACATGCATGCAGGGTCATGTGGTGGTTGTACCTGTGACTGGTCCTTTAGCTGGGCACAGGCAGTGGCAAGGATGAAGGCTCAACTGGAGCATCCACATCTCCACAGAAGGGTCTGCATGTGGGGAACCTGCACTCACATGCTGGGGGTGGGGGGTGTAACTCACATTGGTAGGGTTTGCATGAAATGTGTGTGTGTCTGAGTGTAACTGTCTATCTTCTGGGATTAGTTATGTAAGGATGTTTAGCAAACAATAGGTGTTTATTAGCATTTTATAAATTAAAGTGTTGATTAGCTGTTGTATTATTGACATTGATTCTGAATATATAGTCCATTGATTGACAGTTAATTACATGTCATTGATAAATAGATGAATCAATCCTGATTAGATTTAAACTCTGTGAAGTGAGTTTAACTTGAACTATTAAGCATTTTTTCCCAATAACAACTTATTACTGGTCTATCAGTAAAGCTAATGTTCAGATCCATAAAGCATTTTAGATGCCAAAGTCTGTTCATAGAAACTACATTTAAATGTAAAGTGTTTTCCAAAAATTTCCATACACCTTTTTTTTTTCTTTTTTAGTGAATATGTCTATTAGGATGGAATTTCATTATCTAAAAATAAGCATTTACCAACAGGCTTTGATGTCATCCTAGATGACTAAGCTTCTTTTATAATCAGCAGAATCTAATACCTAATCAATATAATCAACAATAACTAAATTTCTAGGAAGAAATTAGTCTAAGCACCAGGGACATGATTATATGGACATACTAATAGTATTTGAAGTGGCCTATGGTCTCCCAACTGTCTTTCAGCTGTCATTTCACAAAGACCTGATCTCACAGAGATTCTCTGTCATTCCTACCAGAACTATATTAATGCCTTTACTGTCCTACTGAGTTGTCTTTGGGAATAGATGTCTTTCATGAGCTGAATGAAGTTATAGGTCTTTATTTTAGAGGGAGCTAATTTCTTGCATCAACTAAACACCTACTGATTCCATTAGAGGACTGGATATTTAGAACACGTGTAGGTACTTATATGTAGACTCCTAAAATTAGGTATATTAATTTGTAACTACCACCCTGTATGTCAGATACTCAACAGCTATGTTAACCAAAGGAAATTTTGTAGTCAGTAAATTAGACATATACAAGTCTTGTCTACTTGTAAATAGGAGCATTGTAATCAGAGATCTTCAGGTAGGACCATTTCAAATCTCACAATTCGAACTTCATATGAGCTAGATAAGATAACCTGACACCCAATCAAAAAGTCATTGTTGGACTGTAGTATCAGAATGTTTATTATTACTCACTTTCAATTCCTATGAATCTTGTGTTTCTAGTTGCAGAGTGCTGTACATCAACTAAGAGGAAAGAGTTTAGTTTTATTCTAGGTTTGGTTTTCATTAGAGTGCACTGGCCATCAATCCAAATCTTTACAGACTTACTGAATTTACTCAATAGTTTACTGACTAATTTACTCAAAAGATTTATTCAGGTTTCCACTTCCCAGCCAAATACAGTAATCAAGAGGCTGTTTTGCAAAATAAGACAGCTGCTCCCTGCAGGAATAGGGTTCAGTCAGTCAATGTCAGACAGTCCCTTTTTCCTGTATCTTTGGCTCCTTATTTGCTTGTTCTCACTTTTTATTCTGGGTTCTGTGAATCTCATTCCAATTTTTCCCTTCAGATTTCTTCTTCTGTCCTGTGAAATGCTCTTCCAGAATTAGATGCTTATTTTTTATATACTGTAGTGTTGCATGTCATAGTTCCTACAATCCTTTGACAGTTTGGCTCTTCATCTTTTCTGGTCAAATTCAGCTTTGTGTAGATTGCTGCAGTTTCAGGAAATTAAGCTACTTGGCTCAGAAAGATGCACAGAAAATTTTCTTTCTGTACATCTTGAATGGAGAAATCAATTTCTAATTCCCAATATTACTTAAAAGATTAATTAGTTGTCGTTGAGGTCCTCTGAAGATTAAAATACTACACAAAGAAAGTATTATCATATAAATGTTCTTCCTGGAAACATAAGCTACTTTTTGTTGAATGAATGTGGATGCTTTCTTTTTCTGAACATGTTTCAGTTTGTTGCTTCTGGGTTTTTTTGTTGGGTTTTTTTTTTTTCTGAGAGTAGAAAGTGTTTCAGCACATAATTGAATTTCCCATCATCTGAAATATAAAGGCTTCTAGATAAATATAAACAAACATTCTTTTCTTTTTTTTTTCCTAAGCCATATTGAATACATAATTGGAATTTGTCTTGTTTGGCTTTTTGTTTGTTTTTATTGTAGGTAAAAGTAAATCACTGTCTCTTGTCCACTATAGGTCAAACTAGTTTGAGACACCTTTCCTGAGAGATTCATTTGCATGCAGAAACTATGTCCTTATTGCTTTGTGAAATGCATTTTCAAACAAACATGTTTCTCACCAGATAAATGACATTTTATGAAATCACAAAATGTGCCTTAAAAAGTATAATGGTTTTAAAGCATTTTAATTAGCTATTTGACAAATCAACAGATATAGAATATCATTGAGCATGCATAATTTATCTACTAACAATAGTGTTTGCACTTTTTAAGAGCTCGTAACACTGCCTTGTACTTGTACTTTAATCCACTATTGATTGTAAACCAAACAGTTTTTAAGAGCTTTAAACACAAACTTCTCAAAACAATTACATTCTAAATAATGTATCCAGTTTTATGACAATCATATAATGTCATTCATTATTACTAGCTACATTTAAGAAGCTTTGAAAGAACTACACAATTTATTCATATATACATATCTATATGTGAATATATAATCAACATTAGATTTGTTTATTCTGAAAGGAATTTTGCCTGCGGAACACAGCAACATCTAAAATAAATGGAAATCTAGAATCTAGAGTATGCAAAACATGGATGTCCTTTTTCTTGGTGTTTGAGAGAGCAGCAGAATTGTAGGCAAATCCAGAACTTTACAGTTTTAAAATTATTCTCTCAAGCAGAGAAGTCAATTTAGGTTTAATATTAAAAAAAATACATAAAGTAACATCTCCTTTCATCTGAGAGCAAGGAACACAGAGGAACTTCGTAAATCCTTCTAGAACACTTTCCAGAACTACTAGATATCTAACATAGTGGTTCTCAAACCATTATCATTTTACACCATTTTACTTTTCTTATTTATTTATTAGTTACCAGAGTTCGCTCTAGAGCAATCTATAACTGCTTTCCTTGAATGTGCTTTTTCTTCTTTCTTCACGTAGGAGGTTAAAGACACAAGGGTGCACTGACATCTGTTTCCTAAATATCTAGTACCCTTTGATGTACTTAAAGGCCTCTTAGAGCCATGAGATAATGACAGATGTGACACAGGTCCTGATCTGATAAATCTCCCCCTGAAGTGGCAACAGGAAGTTAGACAGGGTACTGATACTGATAATGATACTACATGTCTTTTTTTAGGCATATCCAGTTTGGACTCAGTTCAAGATTATAGCATACACATTTATATTTCCAACTGAAACTGCACTAGATATCTAAACCCCATTACAGTCATGGCACATCTCCTCAATACAGTCTACAGAACTTGAGAAGCGATTTATTTCATCCAAAAAGTAGTCTTCTAATGTCTGAATCAGTTGTCGAGACTCTAGCATTTGTTGTCACTTAAAATGTGTTAGGGTGCCCCACCTGACTGTCAGCTGCCATTCCAGAAGACCTGTGCCCCGTGCATGGCTTGCATGCTCTAGACCGTCTTAGCTGACACTAAGTGTCCAGTTTGGGCAACTGAATTCCGATCTGATGAGTGATTTGTGAAATAGTTCTGGCTGATTAGTGGAATGCACTAACAGTATTGACTGAATTTACATTGACTGACTCATTCATTCACAAGTAGACACACATTTTGAGAGACATCATAATACAGGTCCTATTCCGGAGTTGTAGCCATCATATAGATGCTTTGATTGTGCTAACAGAGACCTCTACTTTGTGGTCTGCAATTCAAATGGGTATTAAATCTACAGAGAAACAGTGATACAAGAAAGAAAAATCTGCTTCCTGTTTAGAGAGATTTGTTTGTATCACTGTTCATTAGATGGTCAGCACTGACTGACATGAACCTCTGCTACTGCTCTGAGTTAAGCTATTTCTGTCTATTTAGGAGTTAGCTACCCCATAGGATGTGGATACAGGAACTCACTGAGGTGCTTTTGTAACTTGTTAATTCTCTCATGTAGCTTTTGCCTTTTGAAATAATTTTGAGATCTGAATTGCTGCTACAACTGCTTACTTCCTTTCCCACTGTGATCCTGAAGCTAAATCCTAGATATTTCCATCCTCCAATACACATCACCTGGGTACAGGGTATAGATCAAATAAATACCCAGGAATGATTGGCATTCTGTTCATGAGCAATGAATATTACCTGCTGATAGAGGCCTAAAGAACCAATGTTTAAAGCCTCCTTGACATATAAACCTAAACCAAATTCTCTGCTTGAGATAGTAATATTAAAACTCTGAAGTTATGGAATTGCCTACAATTCTGCTGCTCTCTCAAACAGGAAGAAAAAGGATGTCCATATTCTTCATTCTCTAGATTATATACTTCCATTTATTTTAGGTGTGCCTGTGTTCCACAGGCAAAATTCCTTTCAGAATGAAAGCTGCAAGAATTTTCACATTGACTTCATATGCAAAACACACACAAACCAGGAGCTCGAATGTGATCTTTTACTCAGTGCTTCAGCATGATTGCCCTTCAGAGACATTTTGGCTTTCAGGTCACTCTTTCAACCACAGACATTAGTACTCTCCTTTTCTCCCTTTTCCCTGAAAAGGCAATAATTGTTCAACTTGGACACATTTACCCCAACTTGGTGTCACTGTGGTGGGTTTACCTTGNGTTTTGGCCATGGTTCTGCTATTCAACAGTGAATGTGAGACACTTTTCTGCAGGACTCTAGAAATTTGCAACTCATTGTTGAACAATAACATATGATTTAATGCAAAGTGTGTTGCAAACCAATTATATGACAGAAAATGGTGGAATGAAAACTCATTTGTATAACACTGTATTGTGTAATAAACCATTGTGAGATATTTATTTATTGAACATAGGAAGGTGTATAGATGGTTGGATACTTTTCTGTGTAAGTCTTCTTTATATACATGTTAACTTTTGAAAAGCTCATAATTTATCAATTTGAATTGCTATTTCTTGTTTATGAAATATTTAAGCATTTGTATAGCCACAGTGTCACCATTTGAAATGATGTCTCTGACTTACCTTGATGTAAACCAGAAAATATAATTCAAATTAAAAATCCATAATTTGCTCATAATTACGTACAGTTGCACATAGCTGAGAACAGAAACTATTTTTTGTAAGTTTTCTATATTTCTATTTTAAAATTTTTCAGAAAGAAATTGAACCGAATATGTAATAAAATAAGTACTCCATTACTCAATTTTCTGTCTTCTTAGTATTTAGCTTTCACCATCTTCTGGATATAGAACTTCTGAAGGAGCTTCACTCTTCAGGATAATTTCCAAGTGATCACCTTGAATTTATGATGATCTGTAAGACACACTAAATCATGTATTCTAATGAGAATTTTATGCCTGGACAAACCTTTTATCCCCCCTCCCCACCAACAGTGATCATCTTTAAAAGGAAACTAATTTGAAATTAGTATTTTAGAAAGAAAAAAAAAATATATAATTTAGATTGGGAAATATATGAAGTTTGCATGTTGCATGTTTTATTTAGTAGAGCATGGCAGTGTGGTGAATTTGTAATAAGGGGAAAGGAGTGGTTGTTTAGTTAGCATAGAAAGAATGCTATATTTTATGACTTTAAACAGATAGTATGTGATGAAGACAGTTTACTTGACACAAAACAGATTAGTAAAGATATCACTAGTCACTAGACAACAGTTCATATATCACCCACCAGAACTGTGCTGCAATTAGTTTTGCAATCAACTCAGATAATTCTCCCAACTGTGATCTGCAGCTCACCCAGATGTTATGTCCTCATTGAGTGCACAAGACTTGCCTATGTACTAGGATTTCTCAGGCATATATCCTTCATCCTTTCATTAATATTAATATTAATTTTCTTTCTCTAGATGGAATGAAAGTGCCAGCAGCACAGAAAAAAAATCAAACATTTCCAAATAGTTGGTTCCCTTTGACTTTTGCCTACCATATGTACTTTTGTGAGCTATCTGTGAAACTCATTATGGAATTTCCCTTTCTTAACGCATCCCTCATACATGGGAGCTCTGGACATTGCTTGCTGGCTCACCATCCAGGCACTATGAAGTACAAATAGAAGTGGATTGACTGTTATTTTAGATCTTGTTCAGCTCTTATTCTTAAGGAAAGAGCACTTATTTAATAAGCACTATATAAGACATCTTTATATTAAATTAAACTATGATCTTTGCCATGTCATCATTTATATCTACACTGGTCCTGCAGCTCTCTGTAAAATGAACAATTCTTGTACTCTGACATGAACTGCCTGTTTTGGTGTCCTTCCTGAAAAGGTCTGCTGTCTCTCCTTACACTTTAGATTACTTCACTTTCCTTTAGATTTTTATCTTGTTGTTTAGAACAACTATTTTCAGTAGAGGCAAACAAAAGATAATTAAGTCTCTCACATCTATTATTTTGCAGTCTTTGTGTTTTGTCCCTTATTTTTCACTGTGAGGAACCCAATTTAAGACTGAACAAAGAGTTTTATCCTGTGTGTGTTTGTTAGGATTTTTAGGTATATGACATCTAATTCTGTCCAGTTTGATAGTGTTACATGTCCTGGACATTGAGATAAGGACCTATTTACATAACTTTATCTGCATGGCATGATGAATTATATGGCTATAAAAATTCTGTCTGTTTACAGTTTGGATTAAACAAAAATTCAGAAGATCAAAATTAATTTTAAATAGCTTCATCATTTCAGAGCTCAAGTTCTTTGTGAGGTGTTTGTAGACACTGCGTATTAATGATTATATTTTTCTTTTTGTTTTTAAATTCATTTGGACATTCATTAAGTGGTATTTAGGACCAATTGGTATAATTAAACTACAGATTAGATTTCACGTGCTGTTTTTAATTCCTCAGTTTACAAGCAACAAATAACTTTGATGTCAGTCTTTTCAGTTTCTGATATGTAGTTCTGTACTCTCTGCATATTCCATGTTGTCATAGGTTAAGGATTCACAAAAGTTGCCTATCACGTTCTCAGTTCTAGGAAGAATGTAGAATTTGTTCTGTCTGAAAACCTACAGGGAAATGTATGGATTTCTGTTACATCTACATGGGCCCTGCTGTGTTGTTCGGCTAGGAAGCTACTACTCATTTTACAAAGCAAATTTCTTTTTACTGAAGTCTGTAGTTTCTGTTGGTCAGTATTTGATAGTTAAAAATGAGAAGGTGGGCTCAGAATTCAGTATTGCAATAAAGATCTATTTTTTTTCTTTAGCTGATTGAAAAAGCTTAAAAATGGTCATAACATTTCTCTTTTGGAAGCCAGCAAGAATAATAAAGTTGACACGGAGGTGAATTTTGTTAGGATGAACACTTGACTGGTTAACAGGACAATAAGGTGGTAGAAAAGACCAGAGGATATCAGTACTAATAAAAAGTTGCAGGAGATTTTCCACTAAGAGTATAGATTAAATGGGAATCTCAAGCACTATTTTTTTCCATCTTAATATGTTCCCTTAAAATGATCTCAAAACTTGTTTGTTCTGTGGCTTTGGAATTCTCAGAAATTCAGAGTCTGCTACTAACCTTGGCTATTTATGACTGTCTTCAGTGGAAATAGGATTTCATCCATAGTGCATAAGAATGAAAATAATAGTACATTCCCTTAATATCTTTCCCTGGCTCTTCCAATTCTGAGGATTTTCCAAGAAAAAGCTTTCAGGAGCAGTACATAAAAAGAGAAAGACAACTGTCACCACTAAAAAACCCTCTTCATTGAAACCTAGGATGTGTATCAATATCTTCATTCTTTCATTCACTTAGCTGCCAGGGATTGCTGAAGGTCTAAGATATGCTGCTTTTCTTCAGAAAGTGAAAAAAACTCACTCCACAGGTGAAGGAGATGAACATAAATGATAAAAATATACATATGTATGTATAATAGAGCTAAGAAGAAATGTGTTTAATAGTCACAAACATATGAACACGATAATCCCCAACTAGCGTCCTCTGATATATCATCAGGTTGCATCTGCACGAAACAATTATGAATCAGAACCAGAAAGTTTATTGATACAGTATAATAACAAGAATATTAGAAATTATATTTGCACCCTTTGTCTGTGCAGCTGCACTTTACAACAAAATGGCTTTCCAGCCATTCATTACAAAGTAAAATTCATATAAGCTTCATGCATGACGATGCATATGTATGTGTGTTTTGGCAAATAAACAAACATCTATGATATGTGTATATTAGGTATGTTATAGATAAAGTTTTTTACTTCAGCTCATTCAATGTTTATATTTGAATCTTCACATATCCAAATTTGTATGGGAGGTTGGGGAACTATACATCCCATTGGAATTAGATAATGGTGGCAAACACAAACTGCTGATGCCAATATTCATTATGCTATATTTAGGAAAAATAATTTAATAACAACAACAATTTACTGAGTCAATTTCAGGTAAGTTTTTAATTTCCCAGGCTACTGAAAATAAATGTTTCTGCTGTCAATTGTCATATTCACAATAAGCAAGTCTTATCTTCCTCTCCAATTCTAATCCTGTGACACCAGAATCATGGTTTCTTTATGTAATTGAATCACCTTGAGAACTCTCACTTTCTTTTGTGTGTTTATTTGGTTTTGTTTTTAACTTGTGGATATGCTTTTCATACATTATTAGGTTTGTGCAGGTTTATTTATCTCAAGCCTGGGATAATTACTAAACTTAGTTTATATTTTTTATGGTTTTGAACTCTTTATTTTCATACAGAGAAGTAGGGTTACTCTCATTAGCACTCTCTCATTAATATTGATGGAAATGACCTGATGTTCAATTGCACTTTAAAAATAAAATTCTCATAAGTATTAAACAACTTTGCAGTTAAAAACAAATAGGAAAAAAAAGGGTTTTTATTATAAATATTGTGAATTCAATATAGTTCATGATTCCAGTAAATCCCCTAAAATACCACCAATTCCATAAAGTGAAAGGTTTTCTTAAGGGTTTTGCAGCATCGAAGTAACAAAAATGCTTCTATAAAAGATATAGCCATTCATCTAATGTCTTTCTTGAAAAGGAAATGTTTATCTGGTTTTAGATTTGCATTTCGTATAAATCAATTCATAAGCACAAGGAACTCTATTTAATCTAATTTACATAATATTAGGGATATTCAAGGTCAGGCTTGATGGGGCTCTGAGCAGCCTGACCTAGGTAGAGATGTCCCTACTTGTGTAGGGAGGTTGGACCAAATGACCTCTAGAGGTCCCTTCCAGCCTAAAACATTCTATGATTCTATGATATTCAACATAAATTTATTCATAAACAATCAAAACTCAGTGGCTTTATTCAGGTGAATTAATTTATTTTAGTAAAAGAATTTGGAAGTGTCGACACAAATTATAGACTCACATAAAACAGCCATGCTATTTAGCAATTTTGTTTCATATTATGGCCTAAATCAGCTGTTGCTCATATAAATATAAATCCTTTCACTGAATCAGAATTGGCTGTAAACATTCAAGTAAATAAGCCTTAGGCATTGTTTTTATTTATTTATTGTTCTTCTAATGCTATCTAGTCTAAAACATTCTCAAATGTGAAACAATAAAGGATTATACATAGATAAAGGAACATTAATAAATAACAAAAACTTCATCTAGAAATATTTTACATTTGGTTGACACAGCTTTCAGAAAGGCATATGTCAATGTACAAGAATGCAGTTTAAGAATTCATGTCATTTTTAAAATAAAGAAAAGGTTTTCAGAAACCTGAATCTTTAACTCCTACTATGGTTAGGCTTAGATGGATTAAATATCTTTATTAAATGCACCACATTAAACATTTTATTAAAGCATCTAAACTGGAGGCGTATTAAGGAAAAGTTCTATGTACAGTTGTGGTGATCTGGTTCTCAAAGTCTTGTAGGGTGACCCACCTTTTCTAGTTTTCATACATGAAATCTAGGTCATCTTTGTTTCTAATTTAGATGCCACAAAAACTTAGCACACATAAAATATTTTTAAATGTTTCCAGTCTCCTCCTTCTGGACATGAATAGTTACTATTCTTTGAAATAAGTTAACACAAAGGGACTCATATTCTAGGTCTTGTCAAAAACAACCTGAAAACCAAATAGTGCTGTCTGTTAAGTCAGAAATAATACATTTTGTATCTTGGCTTGTGTCATCACAGCTTCCTATTTCCTAGAAAAGAACTTTGGGAAGAATAAATCAACAGAGAGTACAGTTAACTTCTGTAAGCAATGGAAAAACACTTTAAAAAGCTCCATTGCTATAAAATATTCAAAAGGACAACCAGAATGTGGAACATGCTCATCAGAAACAGAGAACAGCCTCCCACATGATAATTCCTTTAAAGAATTACTAATTTTATTTTATGAAAAAGCAATACTTTTACGCTTTTGATGTAAAAGATTGTCAAAATAAAATAAAATCCAATGTTATTCATTGCATTAGAATTAATTTAAAAGATGGATCAAATAGTTGGAGGCAGAAGGTGATTTTTATGCAGGAGATGCCAGAAGTAACCTGTTTAACACAAGAGAGCATATACAGTCAAATCCATTGGTGATATATAAAGAATCTAAGAAATATTACCTTAGCTTCACTGATGTTCATCAGACTCCTCATGGATGTTCAAACATGTTTTTCACTGTTTATTAAGAATGAATTCATTTAACAAAATAATTTGGTCTCTCTTAAGCATGTTTTACCTCTGTACTCAAACTAAAGACTGGCTTATATTTTTTGAAAAAGAAAATTTCTAGAACGGTACCCCATTTCAGATGCCTGCATGTTACCTAATTATCTCCTGTTGCTTGAACGATCAATAAAAGGAAAATGATACTTCTGAAATATGACTTACTTGACCTATCCTACACATGTATTTTAGAAAGATATTTAACATCCTATTAAAGTAGTTATTTCTCTTGACTGGTACTCAAAAAACCTGTGCTGAATAGCTCAGAACTAAATGTCTGGGTTAGATTACACAAGCATTAGGAATTATTAAATTAACCTTCATTTTATTTATACTGCTGTGCTAGAGCCAGCCATTCCATGGCCCTGGGTATTCCAAAAATATAAACAAGATAATCCTATTAAAGTAGGATAAATACTTCAGTGTTTTTAAAAGTATCAGTTAGATATAAATTGCAGTTAAGTTTATGGAACATGAGAAATCTTTATTCGAATCAGAAAATACTCACTTAAAACACTTCACATACTAGCCTGGGAAACATGCTAACTTGAATGAACAAATCAACTATTAATTTTTAATCTTTAACCATATTATCACATATTTTGTGTTAGAACTCTTACAAGCATAGTTTACCTTGTAAATTTTGTTTCCTGAAAATGGAGGTGGTTGTGATATATGCCATAGTCTTTTCCCAACTGGTGAAATAATAAGAACTGTGCAGTGCTTTAGCTGAGTTATGACAACTTATACCAGTTCTGAAGGCCATTTGTACTGTTCTTGGTGCTTAAATTTCTGATGAAAGAGACAACATATCTGTGTTGTCTTACAAAACAACTGGTTTGCTCAAGGATAGCAAACACAGAAAATGATAAACAAATGATAATCTTTCAAGACAAGCTATAGAGAATCTTCTACGTACTTAAAAAAAATACAGGAAGACACATTTCCTCAGTAAAAAATACTAAAATAAGTCCAAGAACAACTCCTGTAGACAACAGGAGTATATCTATTTGTTAAAGAGGTGTAAATTGGTAGATATAATTTTTGATATGTTGCTGATGCATAACAGAAGACATCTTTCCAGTCTAAACTTCAAGCTGTGAAACAAATAAACTGTAAGTGCAGACAGATGTTACAGTTTACTGACTACCTTCTGACTGTTCCTTTCCAAATCATAGCGAGAAAAACAAACAAATAGAAGAGAAAAAGAAAAGAAGTATTCTAAAGAAGGTTGCCAGTCCTCTTAGAAAATGTTGCCGAAAATTGGTTGCGGATTCAGTGCATTCTTTTATATAGCAAACAGCTCATAGCTTTTATTTCAAAGTAGGTGTGGACAAGAAAGAGCAACTTAATTTTGGCCATTCTTATATACTTTTTCCGGCCAATTGGTGAAGATAGAGATAATATACCACTAGCTGTTTTCCTTCTGGTCCTTTCTTTCTATTTTAGTGTACTCTTCTGCTTTTAACTCTGTAGAACTGATACAGATGAACTAAAAGGCTTCTCAAGCTAGTAGTCAAACACTGTTTATCTACGGATGTTATCCATGTCTTCATGTTTCTGTGAAGGGAAGAATCTTGTTATTATTGTGTTCCAAATATTTAGCATAACAGCATTGGATTGAAACAGATGTTGATTAAACTAGATTTAATATAGTTTCTTGAACCAATTGTTCTCACTGTAACGTGGAGTTTAATACTGATAGAAAGACCAATTGGTTTTTTGGACCTTCATGAACTGACACAGTTTACAGAGCATTTTGTTTATGTCTGATACATCACTTCCAGATTTTTTTCCTCCTAAAGGTATCGAAACACACTCTGCAGGCTGAGCAAACACAATCAAAGCAGGAACCATTGGAGGATTCACTAAAAACCCATATTGTCCTGAATAAAATATTAATGTATATAATATCTGTACTTTATTTTTTTCTCACTGAAAGTGATGTTTTGCATAGCTAAAAAATAGCTTATGAATTGAAACAGGAAAGAATAAGAACTTTCCTTTATGGGTATTCTCATCTATTGCATCTGCATGATAGATGTTTCATATAGGTGAATTCACATATATTATCAGAAAAGCATCTTGCTTAGAAAAATGAGATAATATGGACATAATTTTGCTTGGGAAGAGTGTCTGAGAAGTAAGTTTTATGATTCTACTCTTGAATTCCAGCTATCAGTACACTCTTTGGTCAGTTTCATATATATTTAGCCAAGGTTTAATATTTTCTCACTGATAAAGGATTGCATATATTATTAATTTCAGTATGAATGCTACTGTTCATGTGTTTAGAGTGTCAGACAATTTTTTTTAAATGTTGAAATGAGACAAAAATCACAAACTTTTCCATATTTTACTACTTAAATATATGATGAAACTGCTGTTATTTGTTTAGGAACTTTTTAAATAAATCTAAATAGGAATATAGCTTCTTAAAAATGTGATTTCAAAAATATTTTAGGATATATTCTGAAAGCAGAAATGGCTCCATTTTCTTTTTTTTTTTATCAAAAGACTTATTTCTGATTACAGAAAGTACTTTTGTCCTCAGACTGCAGAAGTTGGCAGCTTCTTAGCTGAATGCTAATTCTTTTTATTAATCATAGACTATTTTTAAATCATAGACTTTTTATTAATCGTACACTATTTATATCAATTTACTGCTCTTCATAATTAAATGTAGAGATTAGAATATATTTTATATTACACTGCAGAGTTCTTTCAATATTCTTGAATTAGAAATTAACCAAAAAGCACAAAGGAAAACTGTATTCATTTTTTTTTTTCCACAGTACTCTCTGAAACATTACCTTAACTGAAACTAGAATTTTTATTTCAATTTATTTGGGTCCAGTCCTTTAAAATAATCCTTAGAAGTAAAGCCCTAAGCTAAACAAGTTCTCCCATTTAATGTGATAAAAAAGACCTTGGCATAAGGACTGAGACATTTTTTGTCTCCTATTTTTTGATATCTGATAGCTTTGAGGAATTTGTTTCTCCTAGGAAACTCCCAAACCTGTTTTATCTTCTGTGGCTTCAGCTTTCTGAAGAGAATTAAACTCTGTTTTGCCAGATTACTACCAAAATATTGTGCTTTCTTAAAAGTGGTTATAGAGGAACACAGAAACTTCTCTGTACTTTAAGTCATCTGAGTAATAGGATTAATCTACTTGAAATGCAAATAGAGTCTCTCAGACACCCTTTTAACTCATCAAGAGACCTGTCATTGACTTTAACAACGGCATAACTACAACATATATATAGAAAACTACAGACACAGTTAAAGGTTTGCTAGACTGAGGCCATTTGTTATAGTATAACAGAAAGTGAAGGCTTCACTGACATTATTTTTAGTAATTTTGCACTGCTGGGGACAATGATAATGCCAACAATGACTTATTATCATTAAAGCAGATACAGTTTCACAGAGGGATCATACATACATGTTGGATTTCCAGTAAGAAAATCACTACATTTTAAAATGAAAGAATGACTTTTATAAAAGTACTTTTTATAGGAGAAATTTTGGAACTAGGAGATAACTTAATGGTCCTCCTTAATACATATGCCACTGATCTGTCTCAGGCTAGTCTAGTGCTCAATGTTAACTGCTTAAAATATAAATAAAATGCACATACAAAATCTCATCCACATATTTTTCTCTGTCAGTGCTATTTCTGTATAAAATTGCACAGAAATTAAGAACAAAAATATGACATTAAATCTGATAATTTTAGGGGTAAAGAAATCTCATAGCCCAAGAAAGGAAAATAAAAGAAATTATCTTTAAAAATTGAGACTGTGATTGAATATTTCTTGTTATAGGTACAAAGTTTACAAATACACCACCAACAACAGCCAGGGAACTAAACCCCCGCTTTTAGTCACAAAATTTCATTTGATGCCTTCTTCAGAAAAAAAAAATTACAATTTCTACTTAAATAGAGTTGTACCAAGCAGATAATAAATGGTTCATGGATTCAAACTGTTCATGAATAATTCAGAAGATTCACTTCCACCTGCCAAATATTTGGATCGTGTGTTTTCTGTGTACAGTCACAGAATGTACTCAGAATAAATTCTGTTGCAAAATGCCTAATACCTGACACTATATTATTGTAACATGCCATGTTGAATTAGCCTGGAAAGAACATATTTATGTGCTAGTATAACGGTTTCCAGATCAGACATCTTTTATCAACTACTTAGGTTAATATCCATTCTTAAATTCAAAGAGTGGATGGACATGAAGGGTAAGCACCAAAGTCTGCCATGCTTATGATTTCTAATAGTACAGTTGGTCAAACATCTGCATTTGATTTGCCTGCTTCATTATGCCTTTTTTTTTAATGAATACAAACTTATTGTACAAATCTGCATGCAGTAAATTACACTATGATGACGGATGGATCAAAACTAGAGGTGAGTAGATTCAGATTAGACATTAGGAAGAAGTTCTTCACCATGAGGGTGGTGAGACACTGGAACAGGTTGCCCAGAGAGGTGATGGAAATTTTGAAGGCCAGTCTGGATGGGGATCTGAGTAACCTGATCTAGTGGGAGGTGTCCCTGCCCATGGCAGGGAGGTTGGAACTAAATGATCTTTAAGGTCCCTTCCAACCCTGACAATTCTATGATTCTATGTTGTCAGTGATATGCTGGGTATTGAGTCTAATAACTAAAGAATGACATTTGACAGAATAGCCTATCTGGAACTTGATGAGTTTTGTTGAAAAACAAACACGAAGACCAACTGGAGGTTTTTGTTACCATTAAAAAGAGTGTTGATAGAAAGAGTGGTCAGAGGAGACCACCATTAGTTGAGGAGATAGTGTTGCGTGGCAGGTTTAATAAACAGTAATCTTTTGTTAAATAAAATTCAGTTACCTTGAATACAAGATCACATCTAGCACTATAGCTTCTTTGGCACTATATCTTCAATGAATGTGAACATAATTCTATTTCTTTTATGTGTTTTATAGTACAGTACATCATTTAGGAACTCTATCATATTCATTATTGATATTATGATTGTTAGAAGTAAGAGATGTGCTCAAGGTGTGCATAAAGGTCTGCTAATAGAAGAACTGAACCAGATCTTCAATTCCAAGCTCATATATACGTCCAATTCTCCTGCAGCTCCAGATTGGCATCACATTTACAGCTGTGGTCAAAACTTCAAGCTGCAAGCTGTTTAGAGTACTAAACAGCCATCATGGACTGATGTCATTTGAGTTTTGATATATAGAACAAGATGTTTTCTACTTTTAGCTTTTTATTTACTTTCTTTTTTAATTCAATTCAAAAATAGTTAAATTCATGCATGATTTTACACAAAGATGAAATTGTAAAATTTGTGGTTTGCATTCAGATAATACTTTTTCTAATCATAGAATCATAGATTGTTTCAGGCTGGAAGGGACCTCTAGAGGTCATTTGGTCCAACCTCCCTACACAAGTAGGGACATCTCTACCTAGATCAGGCTGCTCAGAACCCCATCAAGCCTGACCTTGAATGACTCCAGGGATGGGGCCTCCACCACCTCCCTGGGCAGCCCATTCCAGTCATCTATCACCCTCATATTAAAGAACTTTTTTCTAATATCCAATCTAAATCTATCCTTTCTCAGCTTGAAACCAATACTCCTGGTCCTATCATTACAAACCCTTTTGAATAGACCTTCCCCCGCCCTTACGTAAGTCCCCTTCAGGTATTGGAAGGTCATTATAAGGTCCCCCCAGAGCCTTCTCTTCTCCAGAATGAACAGTCCCAACTCTCTCAGCCTGTCTTCTTATGAGAGATGCTTCATTTCCCTGATCATTTTGATGGCCCTCCTCTGGACACGCTCCAATATGTCCACATCTTTCTTGTGTTGGGGGTTCCAGAACTGGACGCAGTACTCCAGGTGAGGTCTCAGCAGGGCAGAGTAGAGGGGCAGAATCACCTCTCTGGATCTGCTGGCTACAGTTCTTTTGATGTAGCCCAGGATGTGATTGGCCTTCTGGGCTGCAACTGCACATTGGTGGCTCATATCCAGTTTTTCATCCACCAGCACCCCCAAGTCCCTTTCCACAGGACTGCTCTCCAGTATATCCTCTTCCAGCCTATACTGATAGTGCTGGTTACCCCAGCCCAGGTGCAGGACCCTGCCCTTGTCCTTGTTGAACCTCATAATGTTCATCTGGGCCCACCTCTCCAGCCTATCCAGGTCTCTCTGGATGGCATCCCGTCCCTCTGGCATATCAACTGAACCCTCCAAGCTTGGTATCATCTGCAAACTTGCAGCGGGTGCACTGCTGGTTACCCTGGCCCGGGTTCAGGACCCCATAATACTTATATAAAACCTAAACATCTTATATTAAACTTGGTACCATGGTAGAAAAAAATATATATGTTAGCAGTTGGTGATTTCCATCGACTTTGGGAAATAGTTCTCATTTATCTTCTGGCTCTGTTGAAGGTCACTATGAAAGGGAAAAAAGCTTTCACTACTACTTCAGAATATGTTGAAATTTAAGTATTATATGTATGTCACTGTGATTCTAATGTGTTGTCCCTCTGAATGGGAAATCTGGAGAGATTTTATGGGCTAAAGATTCAGAATTTTCAAATTGCTTTTTTTTAAAAAAAAAAAATACAAATATCTCAAGAACTTTTTGATTTGGCATTTGTACACCTTGATATGTGTCCCTCAGATTGAAGAGTTCTGACAGTGCAGCTTTTTCCTCTATCATGTGGTAATCAAGTAGTTGATAATTTTTTTTTCCTTCTGTGCTTGTGGTCAGTAGCAATGTTATTATTTTCAAAGGTCTATCAACTTTTCATAGCAATATAATCATCCAATTGTTTTTTAGGTATTTACTAATCCAGTCACAGAAAGGATAGATTAAATCGGGTGCAAATGAGATTCAAATACATATAGGTAGAGAAAAGGATATCATATGTTAGTTGTAATAATAAAAAAAACTTCTATGCTGATTTACAAATACATATTCACAGAATTTGAAGGGCATAATCCTATATCATGTAGGTTCTGTGTTCAGTATTCTGAAGACAGGCAGCATTTTCTACTGATAGCTAACCTTTTCATGAAAAGAGTTTTGAACATGAGCCAAGTATCCATCATCTCATCTGGAATTATCATTAATAAAAGAACTGCTACCTGAATTTTGTATGAGAACTAGAGGTGCTTCAACAGTGTGAGGCTTTATAAAAAGAACTGCTGATTGCTACTGATTGGTTTATGAACCTAGGAAGACCCCACTGAGATTGAATTGCTAAATTTGAGGCCTGTAAGATAAACTGTTACTACAAGATGATTATCTAGCTTGTGTAAATGGAAGTACAGGATTTCAGTTCAGATAGACATGCCTCCTTTCTGATAAGGGACAATGTTTAAAGAAGAAAGAGTGTTACTGAAGGATGCTTCTTGAAGTAATTGCATCCATTAAGATCTTGATCCCTCAAGTACTTATATCAGAATAATGACAAGTTCATTGTGTACCTATTTTTTTTCAATACTATTACATTTTAAAAAATCAGTTTGTTCCTGAAGCTGAGTTGGAAGCTTAAAGAAGTGGGAAAAAAAAAAAAAGAAAATGCATACTTGTGACACAGAAAAGAAAATAATATTTCTGTGTTATTCAATTTTAAGATTCAAGAGAGTCTATTCTGAGACACAGATTGAAAGAATTATGTAGAAGTGGAGGAATGTAGGATCCAGTCCTTGGAAAGGAAAAGGGGATCAGGAGGAAATTGAAGTATCATGGGAACATTCATGCAGGAAGTATATTAATGTTGAAAAGATGGAATAAGAGTTTAATAAATTTGATTAATAACTCTAAAATTATTAGAAAACTAGTAGGTATATATTTTGGAACATCAGATGGGCACCAAAGGAAATTTGTTAAAATGTCTTTTCTGATATATCAGGATAAAAAGTTAGACATCCTTTGACATTAAGTGTTCTAATTTTGAGCAGCAAATAAAATTTTTGGGGAAACAAGAGTTTCAGGATTTGGTGTACTTTAATTCATATTTCAAATCAAAGAGCATTTTTAGTGAAATATCTTTATTGTTTAATGATGATTTATAAATATTAAACAATTTTATTTGTATAGCATCTGTACATTAATCTACATGGACATTTTTAGCTAATAAATCTCTCTCTCTACATCCATCTATCCGCCTATCCATCCATTCATTCATTACTATTTCTATTTGGTCAAGTATTTAACTGGAATAATATTTTGCAACTTAATTTTCTAATTCAATTGAAATTATGAGTGCAATGTAACATTGAATTTAGTGCACATATATACTTAGGGAGGCTTTCTTTCCATTCATATCTCATTCAGTTGCACCTATTACATTTTTTAGAATGTTCAAAGAAATAATATCACTACTAAAAATCATTACCCTCTGAGCACACTGTGCAGGTGTGCTTCAGAAGCTTTTTAGAGTTGATTTTTTTTTTAGATTTAGGATTCTCTGTTAGTGCACATACATCATTTAAAAAAATGAGGAGATGAGAAAAAAAATAATCTGGGCTTAAACTTTACAAAATACATATAACTTCAAACATTCCCTCCCCTTGATATAGCAGTTAGTGAAATGCCTCTATTTCTGCTTACATGTGTAAATTTGTACTTCAGTATGACTTGATCCCACCAGCCTTATTCAGGCAAAGCTCACATTGGGCTACTGTCACTATAAGTATCATATGGTTAATAAATACACTTACAAAGAAATTTTAGTCATAGGTTGAATCCTTCACTGAAAATTTTCCAAATGAATTCCCGAAAACATTTCACTATAGGAGAATTCTAACAAAGTATAAAGGTGTTTAATGTAACATAAATCACACTTCACTTCTGTGATATAACTTTCCCTAAAGCTCTGAATGCGGTGCTGTTATGTGCTACGAACAGATTAAACTAGTATTATCTTCCTACAGGCAAAATTAAAGCAGTTCTTCTAACTTATTGCATACAAATTCATTCAGTATTTCTGACAGTTGTAATGAAAATAAAGGTCAAGTTGTACCCTGTGGTACCTCTATTCATTCAACTTCGACACTTGAAAAATATATTTAATCAACATTTTCAAAGTTATGGCTTTATAAATTAGTATTTATGGCCTTTGGTTTGCAATTTACATTACTCTTTTTTTACCTACTTCATCATGTGCATAATTATATACACAAAGACTATGAACAGTTTTGAAGAAGTTCAGGTCTTGGTATTTATTCTATGCTGTTTTTAATACTGGAGTAAACGGACAAGGTTTATCTCTACATCTCCTTGAAATTCTTCCTGAAGAACTATTTACTATGCAACAAACACATGCCCATAAAAAAGATCTATGTATTGTCTGCTGATCTCAAAGTGTTCAGTTATCTGAGAAACAAATATATGGGTAGCGAATTTAAAGTTGACCTTTGGACACTGAACCCACTTTTAAGCTGAGATTTTTATCTGCTAATTTTAGCTGATACACCTCACTACAGAACAGATGGTAGAGAAACATAACAATCTACAGAAGCAAAGATAATTTGCTTTGAAATATAATGAATGTTAAGAATAAAATATGAGGGCTGTTGTTCACAGACCCAATGAAAGTACAGAATATTGTTTAGAAGAGAAAAAAAAAGCATGTGGAAAATACCAGCTGTTGTGGTTTAAGGTTTGGGGAAGGGGAGGGACAGGTGGAGTGGCTATTCCACTCCCCTTCCTGCCACACTCTATATAAAGGACACAGGAAGTTCCACTCGCCCCCTTCCTCGCTGGAATTTGCTGCTGGCTCCGAATGGCTCTGTGGCTGCTACAATTCCACGTGGCTCGGGAGGAATCCAGTGACATCTGAGGATCAGTGTTGTATATATTTGTATATATACCTTCCCTTGTTACCTCTGGATATTTCCCTTCCTCTGATATCCCTTTTGTTACTCCCTGTTAAAAGTTGTGATCTTAATTTTCCAACTTTGTGTGAGGCCTTTCTTCCTCCCCTGGGAGGGAAGAGGGGAGGGGGAAGAGGGGTGAAACTAATTCTGCTCTGTGGGGGTTGCCCTGAGCCCTAAACGGAGACACAAGCTAAGAGTTAACTTAGTTAACCATAGCCACCAGATCTTAAGGTTAAACAATCAAACACTCTCAGAATAGTTTAGAAAGCTGTAAAACTTGATAAAAGAAGAGAAACAAATTAAAACCTTAAAAAAAGAGTATTACAGTAGAAGAGATTATCAAGTTTGGGATTTTTTCGTTTGGGACTTTTTTTCAGAAAAAAAAAGATACTCCTTGGGTGGAGAGAATATGGATAAATCAAATAGAATAAGGGAACTGTAGACTACATGTGAAACTAGAAGTCAGAATGAGGATTCTGGAACTGCTTAGCTCTTCCCCGTGGTTAAAAAACATTTTAACACTGTACAGAATACAATCTGTGAACGTTTGCCTTTATTTATATCATTATGCTGGGGATGTTTCCATCTTATCTGTGATGTATCCAGACTGTGTTTCGTGTAACTATATCCTTTTCTAGCATGCTTTTTTAGTGAACTTTCCTATGCTTTTTAGAGATATTTTTAAGCTTTACATGGTGTCAAGACAACCATCCTAAAATAATTTCTCTTCATCTTGTCTTTCTCTTCATCTAAGAAAAAATAAATCAGGTACCCCAATAACTGCACAAAAACCTCTGCCTCCAAAGCTGTAGACTTGGAACCTCTATGTGGAGGAGAGCTAGGTTGGAGCCTTTGACAAGTTTTTTCTGGGACTTTAACCTTGTGGTAGTGCAGATGAGTAAGTAAACTCAGCACAAAGACATATTGGTGAGCAATTATTTGAGCCCAAATTTCTGAATCTGCCAGGATCTTAGAAGGTCATTGCTTCTGACTGCAGGTCATCAGCATGGAGATAGGATGTCACTTCCAGCCACATGAACAAACAATTGTAACTACTGCTGTATAAAGTCTGTACTGATAACACTCAACTTCACAAAAAAGTATTGAGGTGAGAACGTCATCCTAGCAGTATAACATCACTACAGAAAGTCAGTGGACAGTTACCCAGACCAGTGTCAAATGAACCTCAACCCTGTTCACACTACCTGAACCGCCATGCTTGGTGTCAGGACCCTGAGAGCATTCTTTCTTCTGGTGATCTGGCAGCTGGGGCTGAGGCCACCTCAGTCATAGTGTAACTATGGGTGGATCTCTTCCTGTGCTCACCTGGGACAGGATCTCGCAGACAGTGCTGTGGGACTGTGGTCCTGGAGCTCAGGAACTCCCTGTTACTTGCAAAGCCTCTTTTTTTGTAACAATCTACAAGCCAAATTCTTCTCTGTTCTGCATATATTGATACTGATTAGTCTAAAGTTTAGCTAGGTAGTTCTTATCATGCTGTAATCAGACTGATTTTGTTGCTACTACAGGCAGGTTTACACTTCTTTCTTCAAACTGATGTTTCTGGAGATTCAAAACAAACATAAGTTGATTTTTTTGAACAAAAAATCTGTACTGCTTCCATAGTCTTAAATATATCAACAATTTTTAACTTTGTAAGGAAAAAGTCAAGCTGACTTCTGGATGGAATTGACAGAAATTATAAATGTAGAAACCAATTTCAGTGTTGTGACTTTTCTTTTAAAAATATAACACAATGTAATGTTTGGATTCAGCTAAATTTGAGAATATAATTTTTTAAAAAGCTAATATTTTAACTAGCTTCAATTATTTTCAGTAAAACAGTAATGACTATCAATGGAGTTGTTAGGGAAAATGGTTTAAGTCTTATTTTTGTTTCAGGATTTATCAGTGTTATTTTGAGGTTCAAAGACTTTTGGTGTTTCACTTGCATTTAACAATATTTGAGTGCCCCCTATAACTTTGTTCATTAGATAACAGTTTTGTAGCAGTTTTTAATTCAGATATCATTTGATGGCATGAATTTTAGTTCAGTGTCTCAGTTGTTTAGGCTAGTGAAATTTCGAGCCCATCTACTGATTCTTACTGAGAGTGGAGTTCCCTGACTAAAGGTTTCCAAAGCTCTATTTGGTGTAAACCTGAATCAATAACAATAATGGGAGAGAAATAGCCAAGTGCTTTTAACACTCAGTATCTCATGTCTGCAAGAAATGCTTCTACCGTGACACTGCTAAGATTGTATCTCCCCTGAGAAATATCCAAACATCATCACTGATCTTCTGTGTGCTGCACTGTATTCACTTAAATCCATCTAAACAGTATGGAGAGTGAAGGAAACCCTCAGTGTCCTACCTATGAACCTTCACTTTTTCTGAACTGATTCTTTCTTTTAATTTTTTTGATGGAAGAATTCAAAAGCAAGAAGAACATACAATCATACTTTAATACATCAAGAAATCTGAACACTGCCATCTTTTGCACCGTTGTTTTTTTTTCTTCTTGGCCAGTCTCTGTTTTTTAATCTTTCTGAACTCTCATCAAAACTTACCCTTGACTAGGCTAACTAGCATCCCTTATTTCTGAATTACTTTGTTTCTGTATTTGCTTTGCTCTGTAAAAAAAGACTTTAACAGCTGAAGCACAAAAGGTAAACAGAATAATCAAGAAATATGATGTCTAAAGGCCTTTTTAGGCTTTCTACATTACCAAATTTTGATAGACTTTCTAATAAGATACTTTTTTGTTTTGTTGTTGTTATTGGCTTTTATTTCACAAAATACTTTTTAGAAATAAGGTTATTGACATGAGAAAAAAAAGAGCTGTAATAAGGAAATCCTATAATTCTCTCAAAATCTAGAAAAGAAATAGTAAGTATAAGGCTCTACAAAGAGCTAGACAGTGATTCAATGGGTAGAATGGCAGCACTGAGATCATTGCTCTTCCTACACTTAGAAATGATAGAACATTCAAATTGTATTTTGGAACTTTTGTTAACAGCAAAGAGCAAAGGAACATTATCAGGAGAGACTGCAGCTATTGCCTTAATTTGTTATATTGCCAGAATGAAGAAAAGATGAGAAAATGGCCATGAGCTATTGAGTATATGGCTGCAAGGATCATGATTTGTTTGTTCTTTATTCTTTAACTTCAGTACGTATTCAAGGTTGCATTTATCATTGGAACATCTTGAAAACAGTACTTGAAATTGGAAGAGTTTGATTCAGCCATATTTTTCTTGACAGTCCTCTGAAGTCTTACAGATATATGTACAGGGTTAAGTATTTACTGTTTAGAAAATGATCATGCTAATAATGAGAAAAATATCCTTGTGTTATAATAACACTGAATGCTTCAAACTTTACTGTCTATGCTATTACCACCTTCTGCCTCTATCTTTGCCTACACCTTTGGTGATGCATCTCTAGTATATAACTTCAAGTCGTGAAATTTAAACTCTTACTATGTTAAGATGAGACCACTGCAAAGAAAAGAGTCTTTTTCTTCTGTACCCCAGAAAATCGTTCTATTTGTCCCTTCTTTCCAAGCATGAGGAAAGACTTGATGAAGAAATGAATGTCCTAATTTTATTATGAATAATTTAATTAATGAATCTTCTAATTTTATTTTTTTGTGTATTTTGTCTTTATTTGTTTGGCATAAATATTTGAAGCCATGTTTAGACAAAAAATATTGTTTACAACATTGTTCTTCTAGAGTTACAGTTAGATTCATAGCTAGCACTCTATTTAAGAAAAAATAATCAACATCATTTATCAATGAATAAGATTATAATATAATTTTTACCTGGATTATGGCTGCATTCAATGTTTGATGCCAAATGCATATGTGATTTGTGTTGCTTAGAAAATGGACAGCTTCATTTCTCGGTTGCTAGAACTTCTGAATGACCTTTGGGATTAGTTCCAGTTAAACTGTGTTGAAATAGCCTAGCTTAGGTGTGTATAACTGTCTAAAAGCTTTAGTAATGTGCATTAATCATTTTATGAGGAAAGTTAAAATGCACAACGGTATCATTGTAATGGATCACAGGGCCCCTCATTAGTGAAGAAAATTTTTAAGGTCATTGGAGCAGATCACATGCAACAATGAGACACCCATGTGAGGAAAAGCCAATCAGACAACCGCAATAACTTCTAAAAACTCTGGCTAATAACACATGTGGTGGGTTGACCCTGGCTGGATGCCAGATGCTCACCTAAGCCACTCTATCACTCCTCCCCTCAGCTGGACAGGGGAGAAAAAAAATAACAAAAGGCTCATGGGTCAAGATAAGTCCAGGGAGAGATCACTCAGCAACTATTGTCATGGGCAAAACAGTCTCAGCTTGGGAAAAAATAGTTTAATTTATTATCAATAAAATCAGAATAGGATAAGGAGAAATAAAAATAACTATTAAAACTCTTACTGCTTACTACTTCCTTCCTCCTCAGGGGTTGGACTGCTCACACTCTTCCCTTGCTCTAGCATGGGGTCCTTCCCATGGGAAATATCCTCCATGAACTTCTCCAATGTAAGTCCTTCCTACAGGCTACAGTTCTTCATGAACTGCTCCAGTAGTCCCTTACAGAGTTTGTAGTTCTTCAGGAACAGATTGTTCCAGCATGGGTCCCTCGCAGGATCACAAGTCCTGTCAGCAAATTTGTCTCCAAGAGACCACAGGTTCTGCCAGGAGCCTACACCATCTCAGGCTCCCTACAAGGTCACAGCCTCCTCTAGGCTTCACCTGCTCTGGTATGGAGTCCTCCACAGGCTGAAGGTGATTACCTGCTCCACCATCAACCTCCATGATCTGCAGGGGGACAGCCTGCCTCACTATAGTCTTCCCCATGGGCTGCAGGGGAATTTCTGCTCTGGTGCCTGAAGCACCTCCATTTCCTCCTTCTTCATCTACCTTGGTGTCTGCAGAGTTGTTCCTCTCTTTTCTGACTGCAATTGCTGTAGCAGTTTTTTTCCTGAGTGTTCAAATAGTTTTTCTTTGTGCAACTGAAAGAAGTTGAATCTGATTCACTGACAGAACAGCAATATCCCAAATTCCTCTGCTCATCTAAAAGAAAAAAAGACTGACTCACTAACACTAACATTTTTCTGTCATGTTGGGGTTCTACTGGGCTCTAATTGCATAATTATAAATACTTTGAGGGACATTGTTACAATGTGCACAGGGGAAGTGTGAAGAAAAACAATAAAAGTACTTTTAATGATGGATAATTTTTTTAAACAGTCTCATTTGAAATAGTCATTTATCTACAATATGTTTTTTTTAGCTTTTTAGCCTAAAATGATCCTGCTAATTCTTATTGTTTGCTCTATTGTTCTCCTCTACCCTTGATGTTCACTGAGACTGTCATGCTTTGAGATCAAGAGCTCTCATCTCTTTGCACAGGCTTTCCTTGTCAGAAATTCTAGGTGCTAGTAGCTGCAATGAAAACTAAGAAAAACAAACATTGTCATTCTTCTATCATTCTTTAGGATTTTGTGTAATAATTTTTCAAGATATAGCTCATTGTTTAGTAATAATATCTTATCTCACTCAAATATGTATAATATGATTATGATTATGGTTATGATTGTGAAAGTAAACATCAGATTTGGGAAATATGTGTAGAGATGAACTTCATTATTCTTAGTTATTCTACTTAGCTACTCATATTTATTCTTAGTTAAGCTAGTTCATGACTAGCCTAGTATCTGTTCCGCACACCAAGATGCTGAATAGAAGTCTGAAATGAGAGTACTAACAGAAGAGGTATGAAATTCCCTGGGGAATGATCTGAGATGCTCTTTCTATCTTAATGAAACTTTTTTCTCAAGACATTTGCATATTTAGAATTTCAGAATACAAACAATCTCCTGAAAATAAGACTCTATTTTAAAATATCTAATGAACAGAAACATTGAGAGATATTTGCAGAAGCAAGCTGCCTTTGCATGGCTGGTTTTATTCTAGCAAGTATGATGGGTCACTTGGTGGTGTATGATATCACCTGAGAAAGCATGTAATACATGTCCAGTAGCAAACTTTGGACCACCAAAAGTATGTTTTTATCTATGGATTGCATAGTTTATGAGATCATTAAAGCAATCTTATTAGTGTCTTGTTTATGCTTTACTTATAATTGAAATAAAAGAGAAAATTCTCACCCAGACCCATTACAATTTTTCACATATAATGTATAACTCATCCTTTTAAAAGTTTTTGACATAGATCACCAGCTTATTATTATGTCTTTTGATGTATTTAATCTAAGTTATCCTAAAACCTTTGGCATGTAATAAAGTAAGAATTTACAGACCGCTGTGACTGTGAGTACCCTGCTAGTTTGGACCTCTTCCTGCTTCATTCCAGAATGAACCATGCATGATGATAGTGGTAGATCAATCTCAGGCCTTTCTAGTACAGAGGAGAGGGAGAGGGAGAGGGGGAGGAGAAGGAGAGGAGAGGACGAGGAGGGGAGAGGAGAGGAGAGGAGAGGAGAGGAGAGGAGAGGANAGGGAGAGAGAGGAGAGGAGAGGGAGAGGGAGAAGAGAGGAAAATCACACCACATGATGATTCAGTTTCACACTTTTCTGAGTGTTTCTTTATAAAGACCTCCTCAAAATTATACATCAACAGGGACTAGGAACATTTTTGTATACTTAAAACTGGAGTATCTCATCTTAGCCTTAGAAATCAGATATGTTTATGTGTATCTTAAACAATTAAAGCAAAATATAGGTGACCATGGAATGGAATCTGGAGGTACTTGAATTCTATTTATTATAATACAGGTAACTCAAATAGTAAAATTAATTTTTAATTTTTTTTAATGAGCAAAATGTATTATTTAAGGTGTTGATCCTAACAAAAGATTTCATAAGGCAACTCTGTCACAAATAGACAAGAATTCACGGTATTTATTCTTCTCTTATTAAACCCAATTTGATTCTAATTGATTTTCTGTTGAAGACATTTCAAGAAAGAATAGCAGTAAGTGTTTTCAGAAGTTCTTTCACAAACATCTCACCAACCAAGTCTTGGTGATATTCTAACATTGCAAAAGAGTTGTGGTCATATTTATTTCTTAAGGTTTATTGTTTTCTTCTCTGAAAGAAAGGTGATGGAAAGGCTGAAAGAAGACTTCTGAAATTTCACTTAAGAAACAGGAACTGGCAGAGTTGTTTACTTGGTTCGAAAATATTTATTGGCTTTCTTTTCATATTTTCACTGTAAGAGAAAAACATACCTCTTTTAAACTTGGACTGGACTGAAATTTTTATTGCTGTCACTCTTTTACTGACTGAACATGAATTTGATAGTTTTGGTTGGATTTTCAACTCATAAATATTTTCTCTGTTAATAGGTATGCAAGGGAATGATAACTGACTTTGCCCTGGGAGAAAACAAGTCTAATGACATCTTTATAATGTTGTGATTAATTATCTCACTTTTTTAAAAGATATTATTTTAATTCATTGCATTTATTGATAGATACAAAATTATGTTTGAAAATATTTCAAGCACTGTATTTTTATTAAAAAGCTTTTCAGTCTAGAGGCTTTTATAGGAGTCTCAGAGACACTATCCAAATTATTTTCAAGTATTTTCTTAAAAATTATTTTTCTTTTTTCTTTTATAAAAAACACTTTATGATTTCCACATGCATAATCTATTCTCTTATTAGCTTAAATATTCTATACTGGGATCAATTACATGTAGAAGCAATAGCAAACAATCTTGTTATATTTGTCAACGTATACTAACAAGTTACGTAGCAAAAATATGGGACAAATTTCAGACAATTTCCTTGTATTACTCTCTGAACACTTAAGGAATTAAGAAGGGAAAACTGTTTCCCCCTTATTCCATTTTTAAAGCTTATTTAAAATTGTAGTTAAATGGGTCCAATTTTGGAAATATTATAGTGCATTTAACTAAAGCCTTTCCTTCTTATACAGGGAAAGGAGACAGGAGTAAAGAAATATAGATGTTCTTGGCTGTCTTCCTGATTTGGTGCTTGTAGAACAAAAACAAAACAGAGAACTTTCAGACAGTTTCCCTATAAATCATTTACTTGTCACTGCATAAAAGTTATTTCATTCTTTTCTCTAGCTAACATGAGATTTTTCCTCAAATAAGAGATCTTAGAGAGCACAGCTTTATGCCTTTTTCTTAGTCTGCATATAATTTCTAGAAAATGATTGCTAAAATCTTAACAGCGCTATTATGACCTCAAAGATCTTCAAAGTTTTATTTCGAAAAATAGTAAAGTACTGGGATCTGTAGTAATTTATGAATGTTTATTTTATTCTTCTTTTAGGATGGATACATTTTATTGGCAAAGAAGCTCTATCAGTATTTAAGAAAATATTATTCTTTTTCTTCTCATGAAATTTTATGACATATTTTTTGAAAAAATATTCAGTGCTACCTTTTAGTAGCTGATGAATTTAAGTCCATCTTTTACTAAGCTTTATTAAAAGTCTGTATCTCTTTGTTACTAGATCATCTGTTCCTGATGATCTACTAGTCAATACCCATTAGGAAATATTTTAATATGTTTTGCACACGTATATTTTGTTTAATACTTTTATTCTGAATAGCTACCTGAAATAGGCCTTTGAACTATTATACAAAATAATCAAAATCTAACATATCCCATTTTATGTCAGTTTTCTCCTCTCAAAAGAGTAATTATTAATGAACCCAAGGAAAATATCGTATACTCATAAACAGTACAAAGAAAAGAAAAGTTCACAGATTTTTTAATTTTATTTTTTTTTTTTAATACTTAATGACATTTTGAGTGATTAGCAAAGACAGAGATCTTTCAGTCAATTCTGGACATAATTATTTGAAATTCTATACTTTAAAGCACATTAAGGGTTATGGCTTTCACATGGAAACCTGACTTTTTTCATTTTAGTGAGGATAATACTGAAATATATTGGCAAAACTTTATAAGGTAAAAACCCTTTTTAACTCTAAGGCAAAAAAAAATCAATTAAATGAAAATTATTAACAGGACGAATGAGGTAAATATTGCAAGCTCTGCAATATTCTTAAAATGTGCAATTATTTTAATAGGAAACATTTGCGTCTTCCTCATGCGATTCAAGATTATAGACTACAGAATATAATTTGTATGAAAAAAACAAATTAGTTGTGATTTAAATGAGATTTGTACAAGTTGACATTTCAGTTTTATCCTTATAAAAAGCAATTTTTATAAAATTAAAACCTTTAAAATGTGATCATTTTCTCATTATTATTTTTAAAAAGATAAAGGAATCCAAGCATTTCAGAATCGCTGGTTCACAAAAAATATTTTGTGTTGGTTTTGCTTTTAACCATTTTAACTAACTTCCATATTTTGGCATATTTTGTATATTACCTGACTTTAAAATGAAGTTAAACCCAGATTATATTGTGTAATGAATGAATAATTTATGAAGCAATTTCATAAAAATCAGGTTGGAGACCAGGGTTTCCATTTCAAATTAGGAAATTCCCATTCACCTCTAACCAGAATAGTATTGTGTATTTCCAAGATAAAGCAAAAGCTATTCAGAGAGAAATAATGGGCAAGAATTTTGCTAATCTTCAGTAAAACTTGCAATAATTTAATGAGCTGTTTCTTTTTGGCCCTTCAGAATCTACCATACCCTTCTTGAAGATTTTAGGGGCTTCTACATAGTAAATTTTATTTTCTGATTTATACATCTCAAAACTCATAGACATTGCCACTCATTGCCATAATGAACATTTGTTTAATTTTCTCGTCTGGAATGAAATTATTCCCTTCAAACAGAAAGCCTATATATTACTCGAATCTTCCCTAAGCCCTCAAGATAATGCTTAATTGATAGCTAGGATTTGTGTTGACTTTTTTCATGAAGTTAATTTCTTCTGGGTTATGAGCTAACAGCTAGTGAGGAGTGGAAACACTGCTAATGAAACTGAAGGAGGTGTATGTTTTTGTTATCTTAGATGTATACTGTTCAAATTAAAACAAACTGAAAGCCCTGTAAGATGTGACAGAAAAAAATACAAATTATCCTCTTTTTCTATCAGGTGACTTTATCAGATTAATTGTGCTTACATACTTTAAAAAATAGTATATACACAAAGCCCCTCCTTTATTTCTGTGCGCTGAGTGACCAGCTATGTAATGTGTAGAGTTCAAGACAAGTTCACAAGTTTGTCACAGATGACCTACTTATTGAGACTCTTGGTTAACAGCTTATTGTACATGTTCTACATATTGCATAGAAGTGGATGGGAAGCAAAGAGGAAAAGTGATTTCCTTCTTGTGGCTGCTGCATGCTCTGGCAGGGAGGATCAGCAGGAAAGAGGGAAAAATTCTACTTCCCCAAGTTAATGGATACATGTTCAGTAGGGGGAAGGTCCAGGAATACAGGTTAGGCAAGTACACAAGAGCAGAGAGCAAATAATGACATCTACTGAATGTGGTGAAGGAAGCAGAGGCTGATGCAGAGACCAGAGTCAAATATAAGCTTAAGCTTTCTTAAGAAAGGTCAGAGAATATTCCTACAGACCAGGAGGGAGTTATGCTCACAGTAAGAATATTTGAAGTTGACAAATCTGACAGCTAGATAGGAGAGACTGAAAACTGGAAATCTTTAATTTTTAACCCTTGTGTTTAATCTCTTTTGTCCAACAAGTCTGAGTTTTACCTTGATCAGATTCTGTTTTGTGTTCTAATAAAACTGAGTGTTGTATTTTGACAGCCTTTCATATACAACCCAGTGCTAGTTCCTTTCATTAGGATATGTATGGTTATGCTTGTACATAAATATGTTTATAAAACATCATGGAACGGTCTTTTTGGACTGAAGTTAGATAATTTGTTAGAATCACTCAAGTTCTCTTTGTCAGATATTCATCTTGAGCTATGTAATCTCTTTGATAGTAATGTGACATTGTGATCAGGATTTTTCTACCTACCTACCTTCTTTGAGATCTCTCTCTCTCTCTGGAATTTAGTTGTTTTAAGCTCCTTTTACAGACAATGAAGAGAGGCAGGCTTATTTGTGAGAATTAGGATTTTTATTAACATCCTAAAGAGGAGGTTGTAAATGTTTAACTTGGTTTTTGAGGTATTTTACACAGAGTTAACCTCAACATTCCCTTGTCTACAATGTAGCAATTCTAATTTTTTCCTTTTGTTATGTGATAGGGGCAAACTGTTGAAGTTCCATATTTTCATTTTAAAAGTCCTTATAGTTTTATGGAAGGTCATTGTTGTGAGTTTTTATTTGTCCTAAGACATGACCCAAAAAATAAGGGTAATGTGAGCATTCCATAGCTCCAAAGAATTCAGGAAATAAAAAAAGCTGAACAAGAACTTATCTGGGTGTTTCTCTGTCTACACAAATGGGAAATTTTTCCCTAGACAGGCCTTAGAAAAGGTGATAAATTTAGAATATTTTCACTTTATGTAAATTCACAGCTATATTTCCAACTTCCATTTCAAGTTTCTTCCACATTAGATTAGAAATTACCAAGATATTAATCACTCTTCAAATATTTATAGTATAACAGCCAATTCAACTTTAACTGTAGCATTACTACTACTATCCCTGAGGTACCTCAATTATACTCATTTTGTATTACATGATGTACTACATCAGTCTAAAAGCATAATGACATAATAAATAAAAGCTGAGAAAAAAAGAAACTTGAAGGAATTAATTAAAATAGTATTTACTAGAGATGAAGAAAGACTTACAGTAAAATTTTAGGCCTCAATCCAGAAATTTTTTCTGCATAGAATCATAGAACTGTCAGGGTTGGAAGGGACTTTAAAGATCATCTAGTTCCAACCCCCCTGCCATGGGCAGAGACACCGCCCACTAGATCAGGTTACTCAGAGCCCCATCCAGACTGGCCTTAAAGATTTCCAGGGATGGGGCTTCTGCCACCTCTCTGGACAACCTGTTCCAGTGTCTCACCACCCTCATGGTGAAGAACTTCTTCCTAATGTCTAATCTGAATCTACTCACCTCTAGTTTTGATGCATTCCCCATAGTCCCTGAGGCCCCAGAGGAAGCCAGGACAAGGGAGAAGTTTGCCTCAGTTGATGAGGACTGGGTTAGGGAGCAATTAAGCAATCTGGACATCCATAAATCCATGGGTCCAGATGGGATGCACCCACGGGTGCTGAGGGAGCTGGCTGAGGTCATTGCTGGACCACTCTCCATCATCTTTGCCAAGTCTTGGGAAACGGGAGAGGTGCCTGAGGACTGGAGGAAAGCAAATGTCACT